>PPOP03000100.1:0-10186 GCA_003708535.3 Kazachstania bromeliacearum | reverse complement strand
CAGTCAATTGTTGTAAAGTTTGAATGGCCATACCCAAGATAGTTCTTTGTAAAACCTTACCCTTGGTGGAGAACAATTCACCCCAGGAAGCACTACCAGCAGCTCTTTCAGCTTCGATACCAGCAGCTAAGAATTCAACTTCGGCAGTAACAGATGGATCGTCAACAGACAACTTGTTAGACTTGGCAACAGAGACCTTAGCATCTTCCAATCTACCAACTTCAATCAAGAAACGTGGAGATTCTGGGACGAAGAACATAGCAGCAATCATAAACAAGGCCCAGGCGAAACCTAAACCTAATGGAACTCTCCATTGAGTAGAGTTCTTGTAACCGTGGTGAGTACCGTAGTTAGCACAGTAACCGATGAAGATACCCAAGGTAATCATCAATTGGTAACAAGACACCAAGGTACCTCTGACGTGCTTTGGAGAAACTTCAGAAATCAATAATGGGGAGTAGACAGCAATACCACCGACACCACAACCGGAGATAATTCTACCGATGAAGTATTGGTACCATTTGTCAATGGAGGCAATAGAAATAATCAAACCAACCATGTAAACACAAGTGACCCAGACCAAAGCTAATCTACGACCGTAGATATCACCTAATCTTGACCATAACAAACCACCGATAGCACAACCAATGTTGAAAATAGCGACGATTAAACCAGTTCTAACCTTGGATAAGTAGTAAGTACCATCATGGTGTTTTTGACCAAATCTGTGTAAGAAATCTTCGTGGGATAAGAAACCACCAATGGTACCGGTATCCCAACCGTAGACGTAACCACCGAAGGCAATCATCAAACATAAGATGGACACGGTAACGTAAGCAGAAGCTGGCTTCTTTGGCATTTCAGCGGCAGCGATGTCACCACCGAATTCATTTAATTTGTCGTTGTCGACTTTGTTGGAGTCATTGGAAATAACAGAATGGGACTCAGATTGAGCCAATTCAGCATCTGCGGAAGACATTTTTGTTTTCAATCAATTGTTTTAGCTATAAATAGTTATTCAACTGTGAACACTTGGTTTTTTATAAATTATAAAAGAGAGGAAAAAGAGAGAACTTGGGAACTATTTTACAAAACAGCAAGATTGTTGTCCATTTATATATGTAATTTGGTTCGGCCCAGATCCAACGGTCTGGGGCAACTGGGGTGAAAATTTTTGAATCTTCCCAGAAGGGTTTCACTAACAAAACGGAAAAACAATAGTTGCTTTTTTTTTTCCCACCACACTATCGTATATGTTGTCCGGTGGTTTCACTGGAGATGCCCCTTTCCTGCTCCCTCCGTTCCGCCCCCCGTTCTTCCCCCGCCTTTGCCCCGACTTCTAACTCGTTGCCTGCACGATTTCTCTGCCATTCAAAATGCGGGGCATACCGGCGTGCCCCTCGGATGACTTTCCTGACGGTGCAAATTGACGGGGGCCAGAAGGGCCCGCAGAACAGGCCTTTCCTGAATAGGCGAGGTCGGACTAACATGTCCCGGTTTGCATGAAAATTTTTACAAAAAACGTGGAAATCGTTGGAAAGTGAAAAATTTTCTTCAAAATGAAAACAACAATTTTCCTATTCGGGACGTGGCGTGATACCAACAACACTGAGCACATACTGGTGCCCCTCGAACCCACCGCTGTGGAATCGCGGGGCCCCAATGTCCTGTGTGGTGTCCTACGTTATTTTCTGAGACCGTGGTCCAACGAATACGTGGCATGAAGGGGGTAGGTAAACAATAGTGTGTTTTTTTTCATACATATTACAAATGTTTGTGTGAGAAATTAAATCCCTCAAAAATTGAAAAAACAATTAGCAATCCACTTGTTACACAGAAACCACCGTACCCCGGAATTTATAGTCCCGATCTCAACAAGAGGTCTCGACTTCGAGCAACCCCATAGTAAACAATTAAACTTTCCGCTTGAGTTTTATGACCCGATGTTTACTTTCTCACACTGAAGCTGGCCTAATGGGAAAAAATCGTACCATTCTCCCTCCCGCTCTCTATTATTAGAAAATTTTCATGATTTTTCAGCATGTGAAAATAAAGGCACCTTGTGACCGGGAACAGGAAAAAAAAAAAGAAAGAAGTACAATGTGCTTGATCATACGAGATTTCATGCACAGAGAGAGATCGCATTCACAGAGTCTGGGGTCCCGCTCAACAACAAGGCAATGGCTACACACTGGGCAAGAAACTGACAAATATCTTATTGAGCGAGGCATGTGTGTGTGGTATGTCTGATAGGTCACTTGATAAGCATACTTCCAATATTACTAATAGTTCAGGGTCTTTGTTTCAAACAACTTTAAATCTAATATATGTTGTATTTCATAAGGAATATAGAAAGAACTGATAGTTTATTCCATGCTATTTACTAATTACACTTTATCTGAGAAATATGACACTTTTCCAGCTCATGGAATATATTATTAATGATTATACAGAGTTTAAATGCTTATGATACAGAGTCACAAATAATATAGACAAATGAGTATTCTAGTAAGAACACTGATTATTTGAGAGTATAACAGTCAACATAGATGGGGGGGGGGGGGGGTAATCATATATCATATGTTCCTGATTTGAATAGTTCCGTATACCATGTGGTTGGTTTGTACAAATTATAGATTCACCCTTTGAGAAAACAAAATATCTTAGTCCGTTGTAGTGGACTTGTGTTTGATAATATAAATTTAAAAGACTTCAAAAATATTCAAAGATGCCTAAACGTTGATTTTTTAATATTCTTCTATTCAGATGTTCTGTTTTGGGTATTTTTAGCCCTAACTTGTTTGAGTAAAATTCACATATGTTCCTTGGTATCTATTTTTGGAGTCCAGTTTCTTGTTTTCTATGTACTGTTGATAGTAACTTCCATAGTGACATTTAAATATCCTCTTGTCGTGGTAGGATATCACTAACAATGTGTGAATTAATAGAATGTTTCAAATTTTATATTTATCTCAGTGCTTTATTATTTACTAACTCAAAATAAAAAGTTTTGATTTCTTAGAGAAGGTAAATAAAAATTAAATATTAAAAAATAACATTAACATGAGAGTCTAGTTTATTGATAATTTTTTATACAAAGATATTGTCCAAGAAGGCTTTATCGAGAGACGTATAAACTACGTATATAAACATACATACATATATATATATATCCTCTTTTTCTAATATTTGGTGCTTGTAAAACAGCTTACACATATGAACTCATTTTCGTAATGACATCATAAGAGGTCGAATGTTTTCCTATCTACATGCGGGAAAGTAAATTGACAATTTATTGTGAAGTAATCTGCTATTACTAGATATTTGATCGTTTTAAAATATAGCATAGTACATGATTTTTTTCTAATAAGATTGGTGATTCGATTCTTAACTGTTGGAGGTACTATTAAACCTATCTACAGCGACCCAAATGTTCGAATCAGAAATTTGGTCTATGATAATGGCTAGAGTTTCAAAGTCTATCTGGGAAGTGTAAAATAAAGTTTTTTGTTTCCAATAAAGGTGTATATACCTAGAAGTCTAAAAATAAGTGGTTAAAACAGCAGAAAGTAAAGCCTTTGTTTATACTCCTATTACTGAGAATTCTATTATTATATCTTTTGTTGACTGTTACATACCAAAGCTCATATATTTTCAACTTAACTTATTCATCCGTCAGATGGTAATTACTTTTGGTTTTCAAAGGGCTTATATTAACCCTCGTTTGTTCCAGATCATTGTACATTGTACTTTGAATTCTCCCTCTCTAAGGAAATCAAAATAAAGAGGTTACATCTTTAGAAGTGTACTTTTGGTCTCTGCAACAGACCCAATTGGAGATGTGTATAGCTTATCCTTATAACAACCATAATAATAATAAGCAGATTACTTATCTCTAGATTATGTCTGAAGTAATCACAAAAATCACTACATGCGTTAACTGCACACCTGTGTTACTTCCCTCGAAGTTATAGCGCAAGATGCATGGTATTCGGGTTGAAAATGGAACAGAATTTATCATAGAGTCCTTTCATTATTTATTTGAAGACCATACTATCCTGTCGTTATTGGCAACCCCATATCAGATTTGTCAAACCAACGCTGAGGAATGAGCTCATATATTCATTATTTATTCTTGAGTGGATATGTATGCTCAGAAATATAATCAGAAGTTTTATCCACACTAGTTCATCTGTTGAAACATAAAAAATCTAATTTTCTGTAAGAATCAACTGATTACCTTTCGATTACGAAATAATAACGATCCCCTCGCATTTTCTTTGAGTCATCTTGAAGTGTATAATGTGTACTTTCTATATAACTTCCTCAGCTATTTGAGAGAAGGAAAAATGCTGGCAGTTATGAACAAACGTTTAGATGAAAGATAGTAGTATAAGCTGTTAAACGGTTACTAGTTTTAAGCTAACATAAGCTTCTGAGTAACTAATAGTAAGTAAAACTCGAATCTGAATCTAATACTAGTCTTTTTTTTTATTTGGTATATCTAAAGAACAGATTATATATGCATATATATTGAATCGACAGTTACTATAACTAGTAAGTTCTTAATAAAATGAACCTACTTTAATGTGCTTGAATAATTATTGCACTGCACGTATAATGTTGATCATTTCTAGTGGAGAAATATATGATTTAATCACTCTCTACATAATCATTATTGGAAGTTGGGGCTTAAGCGTCATGATTCATTGAAAATGCCATCAATAATATTTTTTTATTCAATGTTCTCTTGGTCGTCATAATTTTTTAGTATAGGTCTCTTTTTGTATATGTTGAGAAACAATTTGCAAAAGTGTGCGGATCTTTACCGAAAAATCATCGGGGGCATCTCAAACAATATGAGTCTCTTAGAAAACACTGCATGCAAATACAAGATCTTCAATTTGTTGGATGTATTTGATATTACATTTGAGATATTAATTTTGATTAAAAATTTAACCAATCAAGACTATGATTTGTATAATATTGACAAGCAGTTATGTTTAACTCATTCTGACATTTCATTCAATCCATAGATATTCAAACAATTTCCATTACAACTGTCTCGGACCATTTTGGCAACAGATAGCCTTCTCAAATAATGGGTGATTTGGATTTCTTACAATAATAAAATTTTGTTTATTGTAATATATTAGATTATGTCGAGAGAATGAGAGATCAGATTTCTTAATACTTGAAAAGCAAACCACTGTCCATTTAATACAATTATGTAATACGAGATGAGAAACAGGTATAGTATATATAAATCAGTTGCGATAATTGATGAAGTCGAGAAATGTGTATATCGTTAGTATGTAGCGTATTGATATATTAATGGAACAATCATGTGTTCTTTTTTCAGTTTCTTGTTGCTTTCGTCACAGAATAAGTAACATTGTTTAATTAGTATACTTTATCTATTTATTATGGACAATATCTTACACCTTTAAGCATATTACAGCGTATTAGTAAATTTGGGGAAGGAAAAGTTCGACCGCTAATGTTTATTGATTTCACATATTAAGTCATATTGTCATGAGATATTAAAGTATCCTACTTCAATACGATTCTCTTCCTTAATATCAAGTCTGATTATTATTTTATGAATAAGTTATTAGATATCTTAATTAATGGGTGTGGTTAATATCTAATTAACTAGAGTATAGCGCTCCTCAAAAATTTTGACTGTATCAAAATTCCTAAATTCAAATTAGAGGAAAACAATTGAAATCAAAATGATCACATAACTTCCCCAGATATTTCTAACTTTCAAAAGTTTCTATAATATATGCCCGTATGTAGCTTATGATTCGGATGTTAATATTATTCTCGATGTCCTTTTAAAGATCAAATTTTACACACAAAAGTGTAGTTTCAAACCAAACAAGACAAGGTACTTTACCAGACTATCTCAACAGGTCCATAATATACAGTAGCAATTCCTTTTTATGCCTTTTAAACCTTGTATATTTCCATATGAAAGCCATTAAATTTCTATACGACGGATGTCGTCGTCACGTACATCTGTGGTTTGGCAAATAGAGTATTTGCTAACAAAAGCTAAACTATCTTAAATCTTCAAATATAAATCACTGAAAGTTCACCCATCTGTTTTCAAACTCACATTTGTAATCACGTTTCAAATAAACAGTTTTCATTATATCTTCCTCCAGAATAATAGAAAATTATTCAATGCTTTTATTATCTTAAAAGTGTATTTCATTAAAAGAATTCGGGTTACATCCATGTAGAGTATCATAGATTGAAAAGTAACTAACTAATACTGTATAATTTATTTTATTCTTATACTTCTTGTAACGTGAAGCTTTATGCTGCTCGATCAATAAATGATAAATATAGGGCGAGGATGTTTTCACTATTGCGAGGCATATATTCGACCATTTCATTCCTTTCTTGATAGGATCAAGTTTACAATACAATTTGTTAAACTTTGAGAAATGGTCATATCATTTTAACAAATGTCAGATTAAGATTCAAAGATCCAATTAATTCATTTCACTTAGTAATAGTAATAAAGTTCATTTTTCTAATTTTCTCATTATAGGTTTACATTTTACTATACTTCATATCTCTTGTTGATTATGATAAATTAAGATAGTAATATGTAGTATGATTGGATACTACCATCAATCAGATTTATGCATCAGCATTTGTATCAATATATTACACTGCTTTCTACTTCAGAAGTTTCAGTACTACATTTTTCAATGGATTATCCTGGGCAAGTGGTTTCTGAACTGCTATTTGTTGTATGGATAGATTGGTTTGTCAACTATATTTATGATTTCGGTACTAAATAGTTCATTATAGTCACAATTTAAGAATATCGTTTCAATTGTCCATCGGATGAAGCCATATTATACGCCACATAGCATCGTTTGATATTTCCGTATATGTTCAAATAAAAAATCTGTCTTATCCAATTTTAGCATATATATACTTGAAATAAATCAAATGGAACTTTTTATATGGCATGGTGCCTATATGTTGGTGCTGAAATCGTTCCGCAGTAGCATATAATAGATCCTGTCGATTTACTATTATGAAAAGAAGGCAACTAAAGCATTTTTTTACAATAATTTATCAACTATTCATATACTGGTAGTTGTGTTCTTTCACATTGAACAGGGAGTAACAAAGTATGCACATCCCATACATAGAGTAATAATAATTATCCATGGATATCATTGATATATATATTTTCAATGCAGCATTCATATACGTATTTTATATTACGGTAAGTTTGACAAGCAAAATAACATGCCATTGATTTAGTTAGAAAACTAGAACAAACAAGAGATTAATACTAAATTATGTGGATAATGTGAAGTTTTTTACTACGAGTATGGAGTGAAAAGTAAATGACAAAAATTGTCAATTGAATCCCATACTCAACTCATAAAATCTTCATTATTTAACAATTAAGTAGTTTTCTTCAAAACGAAGGAACTTCTTAAAAGCAATTCACATAGTGTCTTTCAGAACGAAAAACGATGAATTGAAAATAATATCAATATTCCAAAACTTTAACAGCGATTTTTGTAATTGAAAATACATTCGAAAGAATGTGGAAAAATCCCCTGACAAAGAATTTTGGTAATGGCAAAAACAATCCTGCTACTTTAAGCAATTCAAAACAGCATTAAGTCCACTGACTCGTGTTGCTTGGTCCATCGTTGTATACTTTTATCGACACATTTAAGATGCTTTTTGTTTAATACGTAAAACACAAAATGAAAAACTTTTTTTTTATTTACTTGACAGAATTTAATTTAGAAATAATGAATTATCACTGACAACGAATCTATATAAAATTATGTTTAGGGCTAAGCCAGAGCATGTAACTAAACTTTTGTGTGGGCGTTGAGATTATATTTCTCCGTTGTTTATTTGAATAAACCCATGCAATCAATCTGAATCTATCATTTCAATAACTTTTATTGATGAGGTTTTTTGGTTAGTTCCTTTTCGAATAGGTTTTCTTGCAATTTAATTGGAATTGAATTACTATTTATTTGCAAGAGATGCTTTTGAAAGAAGTTAATTCTATCATTTTACGTGAACCATAATCCAGATAATCCCATTTCAACTTGAATGTTTTGAGTTGACGACACTCGATTGTTAGGTCCACTGAATGTTCTTTATTTGTCAATGTGTACTGCATTTAGATTAAAAAAAGTTCAAGACAAGTGCAGGAAAAGATGTGGATAGTGTATAAGTGGCATTTTTTAGATACTCAAATGCGATTCTGTATGACGTGGCACGTTCAGGAGAGGTTTTAGTATTTCGCTACGAGCTTCTCGATACGAATATTATCGTCATCTCTATAGAACAATATCGTCACTATGGTGACTCTGTTAATTGTAAATATCATGGTCATCGTTATCACTTGTTCAAGCGTTGTCAACTTGGATTTGAGATTGCCGAATTTTAAGCTAAATTAACTAAATTTTCTCCTATGTTTGAAAGCAATATTGTTATACTTTCTTATTATTTTTATTACCTTTATTGCGTTCGGTTGGATGAGAATATTCAACACACAGGAAATTTAAATGAAACTGTGGCATCAATAAGACGAAATTATAATCAGTATTAACTGTTGTTCGAAACTTTTTAGCTTTTCTTGGAAGTCTTGGAAAATATTATATTGTTATTGAAAGTAACAATTTTTTTAGTTGACGAGGTTTTCATTTGTGTCTGTTCCATAATATAAATTCGATTTAATCCTTACAACTAGCATTAAAGATTTAAAACCAGTCACTACCATTTTTTGAAAAATATGGGAGACCCATTCGAATGTTTATTATAAACAACTTCACTCAACTGATATATAAAATAGTAAATAATTTGATTTTTCAAAAAAGGAATCATGGTCTGCCAACACTATTGCAACAGTGTCATTGATACAAGAACTAATTATATCATTTAAATTTAGAATCATTAATTTCTTCAGTAAATGAATCAGTATGATCGAAATCATTGATTTTCTCTGGAACAGTCTGTGTCATTCATTATTTTTCACCACTTGACTAAAAATGTCTTTTTTCAGATTTTCTCTCAATCATTAGCAGCATTTATAAAACCATTAGAAATGGTTTCTCTATAACATTTTGAAGAGTATTGCATAAATTCGTCAATCAACACTTTAAAATAGTCGTTTTCAACAACCAGATGTGGCAATTTAGCAACCTCCATAAGTTGTAAGATAACCTTATATATCTGGTTTGTTCCAGAGTTTAGCAACTCTGTTTTGACTTTGTATTGAACTGTTGAAGAATTATTTTTTCGTTTTCTCATATCAACAAAAAACATTAAGCCAAAGGTGAGACAGTTCAAATCAATGTTCAACGTATTTATTTCAGAAATAAAATGAAATCGTGCGTATACTTTTAAAAATTCAAACCTTCTTTTTCTTAAAGTTACTCTTTAATGGAAAATGGGGATCCTTATTGCAAAGTTGATGTTTGTCCTTGCCATAACCATAGCAATATGTGACTGTACGATAGTTATGGATTTTTATTATTTTATACTACATACAAGACCGGGAATTTATGATAATTTAGTCTCAGAAGTTATGGATTTTTAATGCAATGACTGGATTTTTAATTGTCTTGAAGTGCAAGTTTGGTCGCATCAATTGAAAAACTCTTGTTTATCGTCTATTCAGTAAGTTTGGTTGGTTTCATCAGCATAGATCTCTTTAACTTTTTTAGCAACGGCAAAGGTTCTATCTTTTCGGAAAATATTTTTTCGAGCAGCCAGTGCCATCTCCAATACATCGTCCGTCCTGAAGGCACAAAATATATGTATAAGAGAAGATTGTTTACTCGAAAGCTATCAAAATAATATATTCATATATTATTTATCAAATCAAAACGTATACCAAATTTAGAGACTAAAAAAAATATATTAAAAAAATACTATATTAATTATATAGTTAGCATTATATTAGAATTATTAAAAAGTCATTAAAATTAGAAATTAGATCATTAGAATTAAATCCTTTATTTGGATGAGAAGACTCTCTTCCAAGCTGGAGTGTCATCGTTGGCGAAGGCATCAGCATCGTAAGAGGCATCTCTTTGAGATGGAGGAACCCATTGGGCAGACTTCCATGGCAAGACACCTTCGACCCACATGATGTTGACTTCTTCCAAAGATAGAC
>PPOP03000099.1:0-10201 GCA_003708535.3 Kazachstania bromeliacearum | reverse complement strand
CGACTGCCACACAACCCAACGGTGAGGTGGACATCAAGGTTATTTCGTACTCGCCTAGCACTGCCAACGGGACTTTCATTGCGAACCCAAGTACTTCCATCCTGACGGTGCCTCCAGGGACGACAACGACGATCACAAAACCCAACGGAGAAGTGGACATCAACATCATTACATACACCCCGACTGCTATCAACGGTACTCTGACTGCTGTGCCGACTACTTCCGTGCAGACCATCCCACCAGTGACCACCACGACTGCCACACAACCCAACGGTGAGGTGGACATCAAGGTTATTTCGTTCTTCCCAAGTTCGACCGACAATACCCCAGTTACTGGTGCCGTCACTTATACTGTTGTCGTTCCTCCAGCCTCCACCATCACTGTGATTAATTCTAATGGACTGATTGAAACTAATGTTATTTCCTATTATCCAAAGACTGATGGAGTTACCCCTGAAGTGGGTACTACCACTTTAACAGTTGGTAGCACAGTCACACGTAGTAGATATTTAAATAGTACGATTATCCAAGGTACAATCTCCACTAAATTAGTTGGCGTATTAACTCATTCAATCGAAACCTCTAAACCGAATACCAGTGGTAGCTTCTCAGTGGGACCAATTCAAGTTACCACACCAGTGGCCAACGATGTTGATAACAATGAAGGTTCATCTTCGTCAGATAGACCTTCTGCTCCAGTGACGAGCGATGTTGTCAACAATGAAAGTTTGTCAGCCCAAGACACAACTTTAGTGGCTAATGATTCTGCTGACAAACAAGGTTCTTTGCTGACTTCAACTACATCTGAACCTTCTCTCATTACTCCAGTGGAAGAAAATGGTACCGACAATCAAAATTCTTTGAGTGAACTAGTTAGTAGTAGTTCCACCCCTAAGGTGACTATTCCAGTCATAAGCAATGCCTATGAAAGTCAATTTTCGACTAGTGATACAACTAGAGTCACTACTCCTTTAGTTAATAACCAATATCAAGGCAAAGGTTCGTCTTTTTCTTCACATTATTTGACTAGTTTACTTGGTCTTTTATTAGTGACTTTTATTTAGCTATATCTGTATGACAAAATATTTTGTACTTTTCTATATTCTTTTAATTATTATATCTTCTTTATTTATCGTCTTATTTTATCCATTGATTATATATATGTTTATAAATTTGTATATCAATGTGTATATATTGAAGTACTCTCAAGTAAAACAATTTAGTTACTACACTATAACCCTAAAATTTATTTATTTAATGATACATTTGAACAATGAATCAATGACAATTGACTAGTTCCTTGCTCAGTAAAAAAAAAGAGTTTCTGAACTTTGGTTCTAATGGTTGTCTTAAATTTCAAAACGATATTGACACGAAGAGTTGAAAACAAATCGGTTGCAGAACACGTGACTGGAGTTGCTAGAATACTTGTCATGCCATATGATGTTTTTAACAAAAAGACATTTATTGCGCAGTTTTATGAAGTTTTCTATCTGTTCCAAAAATAAAGATCTCTTCAAAAAGGTTGCGTCTGCAGTTAATGATGGTTCATACCAGAGATAAGAGCATACGTTTTTCACAAAATCAAAATTTAATTTTCAAATGGGTTAATCCTAGTTATTGTCTATCTTAAAAGTTGAATCAGAAGTCATGACCAGGTTACTTAAAATAAATATTTCTTGGTTAAACTTCATGTATGATTAATTCGATATCGATGATTGGTGAAACAAACAAATTTCAAATTGGAACTTCAGAAAATAATAATAATATTACAAATGTACGAATCTTTAATTAGTATTGATCATCAGACTTCAGAAATGGCTTAGATGAAATTTTGAATTTCTTAGGTTAGGAATCCTGGTATAAATAATTGAAAAGTGGTGTTATAGGAAAATGTGTTCAGTATGTAGAAGTTAAATATTGGCCACCTCAAGGATCTCTCAAAGAATAATTTATCATAATATATATTTGAATATTTATTTCAATATCTACATTGTGCTGACATTGTGAAATTGATTTAGTTTGGCAATTATTAAGTTATAATTAAAACTTATATTGCTGGTGATCGGTGAATGCGTTAAAAGTATTGAATTAATTGGAGATAGTGATTTAGTTTAACAGTATTTAATGTATAAAATATGTTAGTTTTAAGCTACATAATCTACAAATATTTACTATATAAAACAGAAAGGTACAACATGCAAAACATCGGCATTAATATATATTTGATATTCGTAGAACATCTAAGAATATCTTAATAGGTATCATGATGTGACTGCTTATCGATGATAGATTTCATTATGAAACATCTTATCAAATACACATTTTTACACGTAAATGTGTGTTCGATTTTTGTCCGCCCTTTTCTATGGGGCGAAGAGATTAGCGTGAAAGTATTTGTTCAAGCATTTCACGCGGTTTATTGGAGGAATCGCAAACTATCATTTTGGTGTTAGCGGAATGTAGCTAATCATTACTAAATCTTATTCTCAGATGCTTGTGAAAGATCTAGCTTAAATAAAGGAAATGTTTTACAATTTTAGATCTTCCTTTGTATACTTCAAAGATGCCACCAGGATATATCCTAAAGTCATAAACAAATATTATATTCAATCAATATAATCAAGCTGATATGTTCACGGTTCAACAACATGAACAACTTAAGTTTAACGAGGTGCACGCTTTTATTATGAAAGGGCACTCTATTGATGACTGTTCCGTTAATGTTAAACGTGCCTGGGTTAACTCACGTATTCGCTTAATGTTTGAATTTTGTCAACCACAAGAGGACATCTTTATTCATAAGTTGCAAGCTGCTGAAATTAAACTTAACCAAATTAACGCTGCTAATGGTATTAACACCCCCTTGAACTTGGTTGAAGCTTTTCTTAGATATAAAGAGCATTTAATCGAAGTCCTGGTAGGTTGGGATTTAGTTTACCATAGTGCTTCCTCTGCCGAGAAGTTATTAGATAAGTTTAGGTATGCCCATGAAGTTACTGGTAAAAAAGTTTTACAAATTCTGGAAAGGGAAGAAGAATCTAACTCTGACTTGATTTCTCAATCTACGTTTCCTGCTAAAGTCGTCAACGGTAAATCCAAGAGAGATAGGAAGACTAAACCTAAATGTAAAATCTGCAACGGAAGGCATTTTTTCAAGGACTGTGTAGTATTGAAAGCCAAAATCCCTGATGCTCCATTATTTCAGGCGACAAAAACCAAAGTAGAGTCCATTCCAATTTGGTAGCTGATGTTTCATATCATACTGATTTAACTTCTGGGTTTATCACTGAACTGATTTGCCTAGTGTCGGTAAACAAATACCTTCGAAGCTTTTTCAACTACTGTTAGTGTACTATATAAACTGTTTCCAGACGTATTATCACTACTTGATGAACTCTTTAGTGTGATTAAATTGGTCAAACATATTAACTGTTCGTAATCTTATTAAATATATTATTTTATAATATATGATACATGAATAGTTATTAATCAAAGGCAAGACATACCTATTTAAAACATTAGTCTTTATATATTAGAGATACTCATATAAGGTCTAGAAAAGATAATTAAGTAATTTTAGAATATATTTGATAATCTCAAGAATATTAAGCTACATTTTTACTTATTTAAGAAAACCCGGTGAATATCCTCCAACAGTATAAGAATCATGACATACTATTAATCATTGTGATAATGAAACATTCTTCCACTTCTTCATAAAAAGCTTTTTTTGATCTATTTAACATCTTTGATAGTTTTAGTAGATTATTTATAACATGTTATAAATAATCGGGAGTGGAACCAATTGTGTGTGTTTTAACATTCCAGTGGTAAAGATTCAAAGGACGAATGTTCGAATGGTAATTGTTCCAACGACAAATGTTCCCTTCGTAAGAAAGTGTATTTTAATTTTAAACCAACATTGTAGCATAATCGATATCTGGTATATTCCAAGTGCCAGTCAAGTTAACATTTATAAATTTCCAGTGGGTTTTGTAGCTTTGTATTTCTATAACCTTCTTTCACTCTTCATATATCGACCATTTATTAAAATCGAGATTGCTTACAACAGCTGATTGTTATTGAAAAACCAGAATCTCTTGGGTGTTGAGTGTATCTCCTAACACCATGTCTTATTCCCACAACTGTGTTTAATATACAACCATAGTACAAGTATAAACATCCATATCCCCAATTCATATCTTGGATCAATGTTTCTGGATAAGAAAGAGACATTAATGTACAAAAAGTCTTTAGATATACCATGTGACCTTGTATGCTTGTTAAGTACTAACACATATTGTTTTGGAAATTTCAAGTACTAAAACTATACTAATCTGATTTTAAATTTAAAAGCTTTAAAAAACGGTAGTATGTTTAGGTCTGAATTGTGTGAACAATAACTCAAAGTACTGAAATATATACCTTTTGAGTTTCTTAAGAATTTTTTGATTTAATATTCTGAAGAGTTACAAACTTTTTAAAAAAGAAATTAATAAAACAAAACGAAACGAAAACCAAAAACAACTAGATGTACGAACATTTAATTGCTATTTCATTTCGTTTTCAATCATCTGTCAAAGATTGATTATTTTTAAAGAAGTCTCTGTCATATTAGTACTCATCTATTACCGGATGGATATTCCTATGTTGATAGGTCAAATCTGATTAACAATTAACCGTTGATAAAATATTTCAGAATAGAATAATTGAATCTACACAGAATGGTATTAACTGTTGAAGAGTTTGAATTTAAACTCAAACCATTCTAATTATGGTCTTTTGTTTCTTTTAACTAAATTTGTTTAAGAAAGGAATCTGGTCTTTACAAGTACAGTTTCATGAAACACTGTAACTGCATTACGAAAACGCTTGGTGGCATTATAACTTCTCTTCCGCCTACTAATTATGACCGACATATTACCGATCAACTGATTGGTTCAAATACCTATAACTTATTTCTCGAAGATACAATAGAAAGTGAAAAGAACTTAGTAAGTCAACATGTGAAATTTTGATGTACTTTTTATTAGGGAATAATAAACAAACATGTGGAACATTTTGGATACGACAAGATAATTTTGATGATATATGTTCATTTATCGATAGAGTAAAACAATAAATCGACGGTAGCTTTCTCGTTACTTAGTTAGTGGAAAAGAGTTTTTGGTCTTCTCTAACGAATAAGGAATTCGTTAAATTATTTCCATTCAGAAACATTTTAATCATAAAATACCGACTGATTCCAGTGTGTAAGTCATAGAGGTTATTTTTGTTACAGTAATTTCCATATTTATGGATTTTTAACAATAGAATCTCTATGATACAGCCTCAAAAATAAAGATATTCTCCTGATGGTTACTTCAAGAATCAAATCTGGTTAATATCAATTGTGAGACAATGTAATCTTTTCAAATAAAGATATGTTTCTGTTATGAGTCAATCATGGATAATATTTATTTTAACAGTAAAAAAGAGAGCATTTGACCAGGTCACTTAACTTACGTAATGGTATATATTTCTTGTTAATGTTTATATAAGAATAATTTAATGCCAAAGATTAATGAAAGGAAAGGGATTTCATATAATAATATAATTTACGAATCGTTTATTATCATTTCCAATTGGATATCAGTATTCAGAATTGTTATGAGATAAAAATTTAAATTCCTTGGTATAAAGATTTTGTTTAACTATAGTATAAGTAAGTAAGTGAGTGGTGGTAGTATATTAGTCTGCTTTCATTTACGACTGAAACATGGCGATTTGACTATCCGAATATATATCCTAGATAATATTTTATCATTGTCTCTGAGCACATACTTATTCCAATATTTGTTCTAATAATTGAGGTAGTAAATAACTACTCTGGAAATTTGATATTGTGATTGTGATTAACATTGCATAGATTCATGAATAACAATTTATTTTGATACCATAAGGACACAATACCAATTTATGTTAATACCATCGCAATACAATATCAGATTCTAAAATGCAAAGTAAGAACAGTAACAGACATGGAATGGTTAAGGAATTTAAAATTCATTGGAAATAAGGAGGGAAACCATACCATGATTCATCTGTCGGATGCTATTTGGCAGACCAAGCTGTAGGTAATAATATATCATCGTAGGTATTCTGATCATCCAAATGAATTCAACAAGATATGTGTTAATATGTCCATTTATAATAGTAATGATTGCTAATACACACATTAATTGATTGTCTAGATATCCAGTCTTAACCAATGCAGCCTATTTGAGCTTCTCAAGTATTCATTAGATAAAATGTTGATAAATATGCGTGGAAATTATGGATTCCTATGGATAAAACAAGACTATGATTATGATATATTGAAAATAGAGCCCATAATAAACAATATTTTGCACTCAAATGGATCAATGGTTGTTTAAATTAGTTTGTCATTTGTAATTTCTCCACCGTGGCAGTTTGACTGATTTAAAGTTGTGGTATGGTCATTGATGATAAGCTATAATGAGAACCAGTTTCAAATATACATGAGTTGATAGTTCCCGGATTTATTCAGGCGTATATTTTCATAAGACTTATCCGGTTGTCTGTGGGTATGATATGTTTTAGGGATGTTTTTGTATCTGTTATCGTGATCAATTAGTGTTGATTTTAAAAATTGTTTCAGATGTTTATTTTTTAATTAGATATTGTGATTTATAAGAAAATAGTCAAGAGAGTAATAAGAAGCTAAGAGGTAGAAAAAGGATTTAAGCAAACTCTCCTGTGTTGAATTATGGTTATATTATGAAAGATATAATTATTCGGTATTGTTATGGAAATCCTAAAATGAAAGACAGTAAGCTGATTCTTTAGAAAAGATTCTGTGGTAATTTGTAGCACACAAATCAGTATTATGTAAGAATGAGAAGGAGTGAGATGTTGAGACTCAGGATATAAGTAGTAGTAATAATGTGCAAAATCTAGAGTTGCTAAGTTTAATGAGAAGGCATCTGGTGAGGGAGGAATAAGTATTTGTAAACTATAGTTAAGGATTCTGAAGGATGTAGATATTCTTGTTGATGTTGTCATTATTATTATTGTTTTTACTATTGTTTAATTTATTCTTGTGACAGTCGTTAATATAATTATTGATAGTCTCTTTGAAATTATTAGTATTATTATTGCTGTTAATATTATTACTATAGAGTAGTAAAAATGAAATCCTATACTACCTGGTGTCCATTATTGATTTATACTTTCTCTATACTCATTATAGTTCTTAATATATTAAATTTGATTCCGTATCCGTTTGCATTAGTGGAATGGTGAAATATGACTGTTAAAATAGAGTTCATAATGCATATTAATTTCCACCAAAATGGATCGATCGTTGTTCATATTAGTTTATCTTTCGTAATAGCAAATCAGCATGGGCGTATGGTTAAATTATACTTGTGTTATGGTTGGACTGCATTTGTGTTATAACTGAACTATACTTGTGGTATGGCTGCTTATTGTGGTTATTGATGAGAAGCCAGAATGAGAGTCAGTTTCACAGATAAACAAGCTGATAGTCCCAAGCACTGTTTAAAAATACATTCTCGTGAGATTTCCCTGTTGTTTTATCAGTATGGTATCATATAGAGATGTTGTTGTGTCTATTGTAGTAGTGAATTAGGGTAATTGAGAGATCATTTTGAATGTTTGTTTTTACTTTTTAAGCGAGTGAAATTTATAAGAAAATAATTAATTATGAGAGAAATAAAGAAGTTAAGAAGTTAGAGAAAGGGTGTAAACAAGTTGTTCTATGTTAAGTTAAGATTGTATTTGGGATAGGTAAATGTTCTGTTTTTATATTTGAAACTTCTCGAATTAAAGACAGTCTGTAGATGTTTTTAAAGGAGATTGTATTGCCATACAATGTCTGATATTGGTATTGCAAGAATAAGAAAGGTTTAGCCAGAGATTATCCAAATATAATGATTATTTATTTTATGCTACATAATTCGCAAATAATTTTTCTACATCAAAAAGATCGAAGTGGTAAAACAGTAGTGTTTATAAATGTTAGATTTTCGTGGAAGATCCAAGAGAATAGTGACTTAATATTAGATTACAATCGGTAATCTCCAGAATGTTATGTTTTAGTCAATAATAAACTGGAGAACAAATTCCAACACACAGCAACATAATAATGTACTTTAATATCTCTGGCATTTATGGAAACACTTTATTGTACTATATATGTATATTTTACTGGTTCAGTCTCTCCTTTCCTATATTTATGTATAGATATTGTATTTTCAGTGTAAAAGCGGTAAATTAAACAATGATATAAAAATTTACGTGTTTTCCTGTTTGGTGTTTCTCACTCGAAGATCTAACAAATAAGAAATATATATAATGAAGTGGGACAAATTATTGAGTGCTGCTGCAGTGGTTGCCCAGTGTGTGGACGCAGAAGGGTTTGTTAACATACCGTTTAAAAAATCACAATCATTGGCCAAGAGAGACGGCAGAGGTTACATTGACACAGACTCAGACACTCAATCATATTTCTACTATGTGGAATTAGGTTTGGGGACCCCCAGTCAGAAAGTTACAGTGCAGGTAGACACCGGTTCATCAGATTTGTGGGTCATGGGGTCTGAAATTCCAGAGTGTTCAACTGATTATTATAAGAAGAGAGATTTAGCAAATGAAGAACTGGATGGTAATGACAATGAAAGTTCTGATAATAATGGCGATGCGATTATTTTCACAGAACTAATAGATGATTCACCCGGTGCGCTGAGACCACGAGAATTCACTAGTACATTGGCCTCTGCGACAGATATTTCAGTGCTTCCTCAAGAATCTGGACATTATTATTTATCCTCTTCTGGTTCAACAGATTGTACTGGATCTGGTTCATTTAACAAAAACAATTCATCCACATTCCATGATAATGGTACAAGTTTTGAAATTTCATATGATGGTTCACATGTATCTGGTTCCTGGGCAATGGATTATTTACAGTTAGGAGATGTTAAGGTTGATAGAGTACCATTTGCGTTGGCCAATTGGACAAATACAGATACAGGTGTTTTGGGTATCGGGTTACCAGGTTTCCAGAATACTTCTTTTGGGTCAGGTATTATTGATAATAATACATATACACCAAAAAAACAATACGAATATAATAGTTTCCCCATGGCATTAAAAAAGTCAGGGGCCATCTCCCATATGGCTTACTCTATGGGTTTGTATACTTCCGATGCTGTGAGTGGGTTTATTATTTTCGGTGCTGTGGATCATTCTAGATATTCGGGTCACTTATACACTGTACCTCTGATTAACACTCATACAGATGATAATATTACTCAACCTGTAGAATTTGATATCACATTTTATGGGTTAGGTATTTCATCTTCAGATAAGAATACAACTGTAGCTACTTATAAAGCACCAGCTTTAGTAGATTCAGGTAGGGCCTTGACATCCTTCCCACAAAATTTATTGTCATTGACTGCATCTTCATTGGGTGCTAAATGGAAAGAAGGTTACAACTATTACACTATGGATTGTATTTCATCTGAAGATGATAGTTTATTAGTATTCGATTTTGGTGGGTTCCATATCAGTGCACCATTGTTTTATTTTCTTGCCCCAATGGGTGGTTCGACTTGTATGTTAAACATTGAAAGTCATTCAGGTGATAGAATTTTCCTTGGTAACGATTTCTTATTGAATGCTTATGTTGTGTACGATTTAGAGAATTTAGAAATTTCCATGGCACAAGCCATTTATGATACTCCAGGTCAAGACATTGAGGTCATTAGTGATACTGTCCCCAATGCCGTGAAAGCAGCATCATACAGTGATATATGGACCACCAGCGTCCCCATTACTTCTGGTGGTAATATATTTACATTAGATAGTAATAAAACTTACGTCGCTGCTAGTACCTCTGTTAATACAAGGGGTAGTTCAACAATGGTTAGTAATACAACTGAGGCCGCTGTTCATACTTCTGTCAATACAAGAGATAGTTTAACAAAGGTTTCATCTACCACTGCTAAAAGTGATAACGAGAAGAAGAACAATGCTGTCAATTTTGTTCCATCTCTAGGAATGTCATTGTTAACTTTTATTCTTTCATATATTGTATAACTGATAAATATATATATAGATACAAATATATTTGTTTAATTAAATTAAAAACAAAAGTTATTAATATTAA
>PPOP03000098.1:0-10346 GCA_003708535.3 Kazachstania bromeliacearum | reverse complement strand
GTCTATCTTTGGAAGAAGTCAACATCATGTGGGTCGAAGGTGTCTTGCCATGGAAGTCTGCCCAATGGGTTCCTCCATCTCAAAGAGATGCCTCTTACGATGCTGATGCCTTCGCCAACGATGACACTCCAGCTTGGAAGAGAGTCTTCTCATCCAAATAAAGGATTTAATTCTAATCTAATTTCTAATTTCTAATTTTATGATATATAATTTAATGTTTAATTAATTAATAATAAAAATTTATATTATTTTAATACTTATTGATTGCATTTAAATTTTATTTGTTGAGATCGGACATTTTTTAAAAGAATAGTAATTAGTTTCTCGCACTCACTCTATATACTCAATATGGTGTAAATGAAGATTATGTTTGTTTTTGTGCTATATTTCACTTTTAGCGGCAAGGGCCGTTGTTGATATACTATGTTTCTGCCGTGGTAAAATTCAATGTATTCGTAGTAGCGTTGCAAAATCGCCTGTTCTGGGGAAATATTATGAGTGTGCTACCCCTGAGTGATTCTTAAATCTGCCCTTCTTGATCATTGGTGATGGTTATGTATCTCAGAAATTTGTAATTCAACCTTAATTCAAAAAGTACTAGTAAAAATTGAAAATTAACTTTCTTTATGCATAAATATGCATTCGGATTTTGTCCAAATATTCACTAGTCGACCAAATTATTATGGAAACATTGGTATGAGCTTTTAAAGAGATCTACAAGTTGCAATACATGTAGCTAGAAAGAATATTACTAGTTCAAAATCGACATATTCAAATTTATTGAATTCTTATTTTGAACTATTAACTTATCACACTCCTTGGACTCAATGAATATCTTCGAAGTTTTCACATCCTCTACAACTATTTTGGAGCAGTTAGAAACTTTCAGCAGGTCTTTATACCAAGACCCACAAACAGGATCTTTGCTTCTTTATCATATCGTTGAAAAAATGTAGACCATTAACACCAGCATCACCTTAAAGAGCCTGTTCAATTTATAAATGTTGCTTTACAACCGTCTTCTTCAAAAGCTTCTTCCACGTCTTCTCCTATAAAAATATCTTCATCTAGCAATTTGATATCATTGACAATATAATCGTCAGGGGAGATGTCTAGCATCATCTTGTTAACAAATGACCCGCCATTAATGGAAGTAATTTTATTGTAGTTGATTTCTTTGCTTAAAAAGAGGGGAATGGACGTCTTTCATTTACACAAATATACCAACAAGTGGTGAATGGTGGATGCTTTCATATGTAAATTAATTACACTTGGTATTTGTATATTTTACTATCAAATATATTTGTTAGTTATTTTTTAACATTATAATATACAAACAATTATATTACAACAAAAAAGATCCAGCCGTGTAAAATATTAGTCTTTATGCATGTCAGATTGTTGTGGAAGATATATGAGAATAATTACATAATTTTAGATAATACTTGGTACGTGGATTTAAAGTTATGTTTGAAGTATTTTAATGTCTTCTTATTTAAAAGATGTATTATATTTATCTCTAATATAACTTAATTTTTTATATTAATATTCATAATCTGCACAATGTTATGTTACACTCGGTAATAAACCAGAGAACAATTTTCAACACACATAAACACAATAATACTCCGCTATGCACTCCAGTGACCCCTGATTCCTCTATATACACTTTATGGCAATGTGTATATTTATCACTAATTTGTTCTCTTTTTCTCTATATATTTTGTTGTTAACCCAAGTACCTCCGTCTTGACTGTGCCTCCTGCCACATATATAGTTTAAGAGTGAAAAATTAGACAGTGATAAATTTTTTACGTGTTATCCTGTCACCAGACCAGGCCGTCACTTGAAGATCTTACAAATTAGAAATATATCTATAATGAAATAGGACAAAATATCGAATGCTACTGCGGTGGATGTCCAGCATATGGACACACAAGGGTCTGTTAGTATACCTTAGAAAGTCGCAATCGTAGGTCAAGAGAGACAACAAAGGTTACATTGACACATGGTTCTACCAGCAAGAAAGTTTTTACTTCATAGAGATAAGTTTTGGGTCCTCCAGCAATCATGTTGCAGTGTTGATAAACACGCATTCGTCAGATTTGTTAGTTATGGCGGACAATAACCTACTGTGTTTTTATAAAAGATATTGTCAAAGGAATCACTCGATGGTGCTGATAGTGAAAGTTCTAATAATACAATGCAAATAGTTTCAATGAAGTGATATATCATTTAACCGATGCACTGGAACCATAAACATGAAGAAGTATATTAGACGATGTTACCGAAAGTATTGCCTCTGCAACGGATGCTACAGTGTTTCCCCAAAAAACTGGATCTTTTTCTAATTTATCATTTTCTTCTTTTAATTCATCATCCTCTTCTCATGTAATTGATTAGAATCTATATATATGGTTTATTTATAGAAAATGTAACCCATATTACATGAGAATGGTACATATTTTAAAATTTCATAGGTGTTATATATGCTTCTGGGTTCTGGGCCACATATACTTTAAAATTGGGCGATGTTAATGTTACTGAGTTGCCATTTAGATTAGGTACTTGTACAAATTCAACGCTGGGGGTCTTGAGTCTTGGGTTGCCAGGTTTAGAAGCCACTTATTTCGAGGCAGGTATTGTAGATAATACACCTAAAAAACAACAATATGAATATGATAATTTCCCAATGGTATTGAAAAATTCAGCGGCCATCTTTCATATGGCTTATTCTTTAGGTTTATATAACTCTGATGCTATGAGTAAGTTTATCCTTTTCGGTACTGTGGATCATTCTAGATAATTAGGTAAGTTATACACTATACCGCTGATTACCGTTCATACAGATTACAATATTACTCAACCTATAAAATTTGATATCACATTGTATGGGTTAGGCATTTCATCATCTGATAGGAAAACCACTATAGGTACTTTCAAAATACCAGCTTTATTACATTCAAATAATCTCATTGCATACACTCCACATATTTAATTAAAAATACCGCATCTGTATTGGATTCTGAATGGAATGAAATGGATTATACTCTAAGGATTTTCTTTCATATAGTGACGATACACGTTAAATGTTCGATTTTAATGGATTCCATATTACTGCATCAGTGAGTGGTTTCGTTTTATAATCAAGTGAAAACACTTGTGTGTCATTCATTGGAAGTCAATCAGATGATATAATTGTCCTTGGTGACGTTTTCTTAAGAAGTGCTTACATGGTGTACGATTTAGAAAATTTAGAAATCTCCATTGCACAAGCTAATTATCATCGTCTTATTAAAGGTATTGAAGTCAGTGGTGATAAAGTTCCCAAAACAGTGAAAACAGCCTCATATAATGATGTGTAAACTACTAATGTTCCCGTCACTTCAGGTGGTAATAACTTTACATTAGATAGTAATGGAACTTATGTCGGTGGTAATACCCCTGTCAATGGAAAAGATAGTTCAACAAGGAGTACATCTGCTACGGCTAAAATGGCAACGAGAAGAAAAACAATGCTGTCAGTTTTATTTTATCTCTTGGGATGACATTGTTAATTTTTATATTCTCATATATCGTACAACTAATAAATATGTATATTTAAATATAATATATAAATGGATTGTTTAATTAATCAAAAAACAACAAGTATTATTATTTGACCCTTTCATACAAAAATATATAACCTTACAAGTGTTCTGTTCGCACATGGCGTCCAATACTTACTATATTTTAATATCAAATTTACTGTATCCACTAGTTACAATAATGGTTTAATAGGCAGTGGTAGATTATTCATTTTAGAGATCAATTCGAGGGGGTCCATCCAGAAATATGATCTGGTATTCACGTAAATTATCTATTCGATATGTAATGGGATGAATTTTATGATTACCAGTTGTTGTCACTCAAGGGGATGGGACATTAAAATTATTTGATACCACGTTGAAGCAATACCTTGTCGCTGTGATTTAATGAACAAAAGAGAAATAGTAAGTCGTAATTGGAACTGTGAATATCTGGTCCCTTTTATAAGCCAGACGAAGTTCAATCACATTAACTCCACAAAATTATTAAAGTGTCTTTCAAAATATATCTACATTCTTCTGTTAGTAAGGTACCAATATAAAAATGATATCAATATAGTTCTTAACTCATGGTGGTATGTATAAAGTTATAAGGATATGAGATTTACAACTAGGGAATGGTTGTTTACGTCTAAATGTGTCATAGGATCAGAGATGACTTGTGTTAATGCAATTGGGGATGGGCATGAATTGGCTGTCAGGAAAGTTAGTTGATCACCACATAATAATAATCATTTGATGTTGATATGATATGATTGATATGATATGATATCCTGTATATATAATGATTTATCATCCAATGGGAGAATTGTGACAGGTAGAACAAATGGTACAAACGCAATAGATAACAGTTTAATTTGAATTTTGTAGAAATCAGAATCTTTGAAAGAATACCTGATTGCGTGGATAGAACTGCATGAGATGACAATATCGTTGTTTGGAGTGGATTGTCTGATTCTATATACAACGTTTATTTACTACACCGACCGTTATAGGGTTTACTTCAAACTTTGACATTATTATTAACCCCCCTGCATGCTTCGTTTCCCACTACCTAGTTGTGCATTGACTTTACCAATGTTATCTCTATTATTTACACAGGTAAAACAAAATACCACGCTCATTGCCAAAAAATCATATCATGTGTTTTATAATTGTTCGCGATTTCAATAATTTAGGGTAAGTATATTCAATATTTTAAAGGAGATTATGGCTTAAGCCACGAGTATTTTGATAAATAGTTATGGGCATTGTGGATTTCTATGAATCAAATATGACTATGAATATATATATATATATATATATAATGAAAATAGAACCTATAATGATTTATACCACAATAAATCAATAACTGTTCATATTATTCCTTATTCACATTTGCACATCAACATTGGTGTATGATTGATTATTCTAGTTAATGATGATAAACCAAAGTGTGGGTATGTTTCATGAATAAATCAGCTGATAGCCCTCAGTATCTGTTCAGAATTGTATTTTCATGAGATTCCTCTGTTGTTCTATGGGCATAACATGTTGTAAGGATGTTTTTGTATCTGGTTGTAGTTGTTTATTAGTGTTATTGAAAGATTGTTTCCAGTGCTTTTTTTAACTTTTTTAACAAGTGAAATTTGTAAGAAAAAAAATTAAGAGGTCATTTGGGAGATTAAAAGTTCAGAGATACGGTGTATACAGGCCGCTGGTGTTGCCTGAAAACTATATTTGAGAATTAGAAAATATTCTGTTTTGATATTTGGAAATTTAATATTAAATATGGTCGGTAGATATTTTTAGAGGAGGTTGTATTGGATTCATGGCACAAAATTTAATTATAACATAAGAATGGAGTGATGAGATGTCGAGACTCAGAATATAAGTATTATTATTTTTATCAAACTTTATCGGTGCTAAGTTTGAAGGTATCTCATGAGTGGAGTAACGAGTATTTATAGAGTATCATTAAGGATTCTGGAGGATGTAGGTATTCTTGCTAATATTGTTATCATTCTCGTTCATACTATTTTTATTATTAGATTTCCTTATTTCTACTATTGTTGTTATTTTTGTTAATTTAGCATTGTTAATATCATCAGTAATTTTTGTTGATGAAGGGTATAATCTGATCAAAGGTTAGATTGGTTGGGCAGAATAATCTAGTTTAATAGTCTGAATGTATAAAATATACTGGTTAATTATTTTGAACTATATATAATATACAAATAATTATTTTACAAAAATAGAGAGATACACTATGTAAAATACTGGCCTTTACATATAAATTAGATCTTCATGGAGTGATCTAAAAGATTATTGGAACATGATTTGGTAACTTCGGAATGTTAGATTACTCTCTGTTAACACCACTACGGTAGAGTACTTTCCCTTAATGCCAACATGATAGAACAATTTCCGCTAATACATGTATGGTAAATTATATTCCGGTAATCTCACTAGGACGTTCTCTTTATTACCTATGTGGAATAAACCGGAAAAGAGTTTTAACATATCATCTATGTATAATCAATCAGAGAAGATCTTCCAATCTGACGTTTCTCAGATTACTTATGATAAGCAAAAATATCACCCATCATTCTGGAGATTATGGAATGAAACCAATTAATTAGGATATGAACTTGTGACTTCAAAACAGAATAACTGAACTCTTTTCTTGTTTATGTTTAACCTTTATTCACACTTGTTTATAAGTATACCATGAATGTTTTGTGACTTAGATAATATATGCATGAAATAAAATTAATTATTGGGTTTCTCAAAGACTGAGTTATTTATTGCTACCATAACTTTCATTCACTTTGTCAAGAAGACATTATATTAAAAAATGTGAACAATGTGCACGATCTAGTACCATTTTGACTTAATTGTTTGTATATATTTAGCTATCACCAAAATTGGTAACACAGTGACCTATCGTTATAGGGATATCAAAATGTAGCCTACCCTCATATGAAAAAAAAAAGATTCCTGGATCTTTCATGGAGATTTAATTTATACATAAACACCAATTTTACACATTGGATTCTTTTTGTTTTGTATAATAATTATTTTTATATTAGATAGTTTAAATTAACTAACCAGTGTATTTAACACAATCAAACTCCTAGTGTGTCAAGCCATCTAACTACAATTCAGCTTCTGCCTTTCACATATATTAATATTAACATGACAAGTAATATTTGATATATCCATAACCACTACAATATTTGAGCATATAGGAGTTCACCCACACCCATTTCTAACTAAAGGATTTATGCTCCCTCTTCAAAGCTGGAACTACACGACATTGTTTTATAACGGCAGTAACCATTGATATTACATATCATTCCACTACCTCATAAAAGGTCTTTTAAATACATTCAACCTTTTTGGTAGCTTTAGTATCTTATCTACAACTTCTGTAATAATATGAGGAGTAAAGTCAGTGTATATGTTTTCATCTTCCAACGGAGGCTCTATTGCTGAAAATTCTTACGTTGAAAATTTTATGGAATATGTTTCAATGATAAAAGCTCGACCTTTGTTAGAAACAGTAATGTAATTTCCAATCACACTGTAGTAAATCATTGATATCAAGTATAATCAAAGTTGCTGTCAAGTCAACCTTCATAAACTTCCAATAGGGTTTTGAACCTTTATATTTCTGAACCAAGATTTCTTATATGTTGAGAGTGTGTTCTATTATCAAACTTTCTATCCACGACTTTGTTTAACATATAACCATGGTGTAAATATAAATAATCATATCCCCAAGTTTGATTAAAAATCAATGTGCCAGAATAAGAAAAAAGATACTGCCATCAAAAACACTTTTAAATATAACAGGTAACTTCGTAGCCTCGTTGCCTCAAGAAAATTATTTTCTTATTTATACAGAGAATGCATTTGTAACAAGAAAGCGATGAATCACATACATGCACTCCAGTTATTCTCAATGGGGTTCAATATCAACTTAACAGATGTGTGAATATCGTGCAATATTTACGGGAATTGTTAGAGTTCCTATTTAAATGATTGAAATTCTTTTTTAATATATGTTTTTGATACGGAACTGAACCAAAGAGAAACTGTTAACGAACAGATTATTTATCAATGCTAAAGAACCATTTCCAAATATTTCATTCAACTAAAGATATATGAGTGTTGTTGACGCTAGAAGGTGGTTAAATTGGTTTGACATAATATAATTAAGTTTTCATCAATTATACTTCGCCTTATTTACTACCTAGTATCCAAATTTATTTTACAAACCGAAATACCCAAATCTAAAACACTGATTTTTTTCATAGAAGCTAGATGTTTGTGGAAAATCTAGAAAGATCAATATGTAACGTCCCCTTAATGCCAGAACAATCAACTACTCCCCGCTAACTCCAGTACGGCGGATTGTTCTCCGTTAACTCCAGGGTGGGATATCACTCTCCGTTACCTCCAATATGATGTTCCACGTTATTTCTTATGTTGGATAAGGCGGAAAACATCTTCCAGCAAAAGGCAAAAAAAAATAGAAATTATTTTAGGTGAGTAAACTGCGCACAGATGGAAAATCTCTCAGAAGACCCTTTATTTTAGACTTGCATACTACGGAGAATTGTAATGCAAGTGACATTCAAGCTCAGGTAATTCCTATGGAAAACGAAAATTTAGAATATGTGAAAAAATATCTAACCGCATCCCATATAGGGGGACGCATACAATAAGATGCCGGAGCTCCTATAAACAGGAATCGCGCACGGCCTGTTTAGCTCCACACCCCACTTTTTCTGCCATTGAAAACGGAAAGTTTGCATTCTTTTTTCGTTTTGAGGTTTGAAAAAACAATAGAGGATTTGCCAGAATCTTGTGTTGTTTGATTTTCTACTAATTTTTGAACAAATTTGTTTTTTTGTATTACAAATAAAATCATTGGTAACTTATCGGTAAGGACTTGCCATGCATTTACTCCTATTATTATTTTTCAACTCATTGCATGTTTGATTTTTTCCATTACTTTTTCTTTGAATCTAAAATTTTTCACTCAGATAACTTCGTACAGAACTGAATATTATGTGTGCGTTATTTTTGCATTGTTTAACATGGAAAAAATGTTAATATCTAGAGTATGGTGATGCCGACAAAACAATTGACCGTTACGGAAAGGATTTGCAGAGTTATTCCAAACACTATCATTTTCTGGAATTATAGAATAGGGAGTATGTCGGCTTTCTCTCAACAACGTTCTACTTAGTCAATTTTGCAGACTTCATTCTCTATTCAATAACTCAACAAAAAACTCAAAGACTAGGTTTTATCGGTTACATCATATACGGAATGGGTCTACGTCTTATTCCTATATAAGAAGGCGATTTAATATCTTTCTTGATTATTTTATTTGCCTTTAACTTTATTCTCAAGACATCATACACTATTTCATAATATTGAAACTAGATCAATGAAACCGACTTTATTGAAATCCTTTCTTTTATTTACTTTGTTCCGGGCCGCTATAGGTCTGGTCGTTACCTCAGACACCACACTTTCTGGTGCCCAAACATTTAATGAACCCCTTACAGTTCAGGCAGACGCGACTTTAGTTCTTACAGGTGGGGCATCCTACATCTTCAATGGCAATATGGACGTGGAAGGTACTTTAATCGTTTCAGGTGATCCCACCAATGGTATCACTACATTAAACGTCGCCAGTACTGCTACTCTAGTCAACAATGGTGTTATTGCAATCACCAATGCTAACCCTTCGTCTAGTACTTCTATTCAAATTACACCAAAGAGTTTTATCAACAAGGGTACATTTGGATACACGTCAATGAAATCTGCCACTGGAAGCGCTACCTTATCATCTAGCGGTACTTTTGTGAACTCTGGTACTATTAACTTATACCAAGATCAATCATTCGTACATATAGGCTCAGCTGGATCTAGTCTAATTAATAATGGTACTCTAACTACAACTGGTACTGCAACAGTTCCATTCAATTTCGGATATACAGTAAAAAATGATTACCTAGGTGGGATTGTCTTTGATGGACCAGTAACAGGTTCAGGGACAATTAAGAGTACTAAAAATGTTATAATTGTGAATACTGACACAATCGAATCAACTCAGAAATTCAATTTAGTCACAAGTGAAATTAAACTTAATGTACCATTAAAGACTATTTTAAACACTCCATTCGCTGATACATCTTCATTTTATCGGGTTACTTTTTTAACAGAATCAGATTATAAAAATTCATATATAAACTGGCAGACAACTGACGGTGTTGTTAAATTTATACCATCAGGTAATACTACATCGACTGGAACCACTGTAGGTTACATCGGATGTGGACTTGACTCGTTAATTGATGGTACTATTAACCCATCCAGCAATGGAGGGTACGAATCTATCTTTTATCCTGCTAGAATAAATCCTGGAGCCTGTAAGGCAGATTATAGATTAGAAACGTTCTCAACTCCCCCTGCTACTACAATCTTAACTACAAATAAGGTTGGTATTCCTGAGACGGAAGTTATATCTTATTTCCCAAGTACCAATGGTGACCTTTTAGTAACTGGCGCCACCACATCTATATTTTCGTTGCCACCAGTATACACTACTACTATTACCAAGCCTAACGGTGAAGTGGACGTGGATGTCATTTCGTACTCACCAAGCACGAATAATGGGACACTTGTTGCTAACCCAAGTACCTCTGTCTTTACCGTGCCACCTGCCACGACCACCACTCTCACCAAGCCTAACGGCGA
>PPOP03000097.1:0-11033 GCA_003708535.3 Kazachstania bromeliacearum | reverse complement strand
AATAAGAATATGGAAATGTTTATTATTAAACAGAAGTACAGAATATTTATATGGTTTTTTTATATGTTTATGTTAACTAATGTATATGTGAATAAATACATTCATAAGACTTTTCCGATAATCTAGTAGTGACATTAAAGAACACTATATATACTGTACTATTATTTAGAAATAATTTTTTATCTATATAACAATACCAGCTTGTAAAACTGTGAATATTTTGTTTTCAACTCAACATAGAAGAACAAATTACTTTTATATGTCAAAGATATATTAATTTGACAAAAACCGTTTGACTAAGTTCAAATAAATAGACATATGTAGTTGTTACTTGGTATTACCCTTCTAAATTTGAATATTTTGAAATGTTAAAAACATACATATAGTTAAGTGATATCTTTGTCATAATTTAGTACGATTACTTTTAATATAATACTTCATATAGAAGGTAATATTGTCTGAGTAATGCCAACAAAGACAATCGAAGAATTTTATCAGAAAACAATAGAAAGAGATACTAGTCAAATAGTAGGAAGTGGTTAAGCACTTGGTATCATTCTGTTCTATCAATGTATGTAAAGTTGTCTGTGTGGCACTGTTCTTGTTAATGAATAAAACTACTTATCTATACTTTTTGGGAGTGATCACATGTTATGTAACGCTTTATTTTATCCATCAATTTACAGTCTACTTTTATCTACTTTGTTCTTTGGAGGAAAGAATTTATTGGGGGTATTTTTACCCTCTTTTCATATTGTATTAAAACTAGAAGAAAGATAGGTAAAATCATTTTTACTAATTCAAAAGTATACGAGTAAGAAATTTAACAAATTTTATAAAACAAATAACAAAAGAGAGAAGAAACAGTGATTATCACGACTATGAAAAAATCTCCATCTTTCTCCAAATAATTTTCCAGTTGAACAAAAGAGGAGAATGATGAGCTAATGAGAATAGGCTTAAATCCCCGATGTTATATATTACGCCTCCAAAAAGCGAGATGAACGCTGAGTAATCAAGCGAGTAATCAAGCGATTACTCAGCAGTCAAATTTTTCATTACTAAAAAACACATTTTTTTTTCAATTTATATAAAAGGGGAAACAATAACCGCTGGTGGCAAAACCATCCCCTTCCTAAAAGAACAGACAAAGCATAAGATGACCACCCAAAGATCAGTCACTTTTATTAACAAAACAACCCCGGCTTCTATCACTACAAAGCAAATTGATTTAGATACATGTTTCAATGAAAATGAATTAGTCGTGGAAATTCATTCTGTAGCATTAAACCCCATCGATGTTATCTCACATGGTTTGGCGAAGCCATTATTTGCGGGAAGCGGATTGAAAACTTACAGTAGAGATTATGCTGGTGTGATTGTCAGGAGAGGTGCTAAAGTGGATCCAAAATTCCAAAATGGTGATAAAGTTAATGGGTTCTTTAATCATTTATTGGGTGAAAGAGGTACTTTATCTGACTATTTAGTGGTAAACCCATCCGTACAAGCTGGTATCGGCCACATTAACGAGTTTAAGATTGATGATAAAGACGCTACAAATTACAATCAATTCGATTATAATGCCTCTTATCCCTTGGTTTTCAGTACCGCCTACAGTGTATTATTTGACGCTAAGCATAAGTGGACAAAGGATTCTAAGATTTTAGTCAATGGGGCATCAACTGCAGTGTCACATTGTTTAATTCAAATTGCTAAAAAGCATTTGAAAATTGGTACAGTGGTAGGACTTTGCAGTAAAAATTCTTTCGAATACAATAAATCTGCTGGGTTTGATTATTTAGTGGCGTATGATGAACCAAATAAATTACCTAACATTGAAAAAATAATTGAAAATGAACTAAATGGTGAAAAATTCGATTTAATCTTTGATTCTGTCGGGACCAGTGAATTCTTCCCCGTTATGGAGACTTTCCTAAAACCAAGATCTGAAAATTCTTATTATTATACCATTGCAGGTGATGATAAAATAAAATATAGTGGGTCCTCTTTATTGAGTCCTATGGCTTATAAAGTACCTTATAGACTTTTTAACCCTTGGAGAAAGTTTAATTATTATTTCTCATTTGCTAAATCTGAACCCAATTTTATTGAATTGGCTTCAGTGATGGCTAAAGATGGTACTTTCACACCAGAGATAGATTCGATTTACAAATTTGAAGATTTTCAAAAGGCAATTGATAGATTGAATAGTAATAGAGCAAAGGGGAAAGTCATTATAAGAGTGAAAGACGATGAATAGTGTTTATATATGTATATAACTATCCATATCTTTAAATATGAGTATTGTCATTTACCCGCACTTTGAAAAAATTTGGTTCAATTTTTAAAAAGCAAAAAAAATAAATATCAACATGGCATCTTATAAATATAATCGATATTATTAAATTAAAACGTTTGCTAATATTTACAATCAGTATATCTAAATATATTACTTCAGCTCAATTAATAAATTTGTGTGTTTTTGAGTTTCATAATGCAAGCGTCCACTAATAACAATTTATTTGCTAATGTTTCAATTTTGTCCACACAACCACCTTTACAACAACAGCAGCCACAACAAGGTAATTCATTACAAAATATCCCATCACAACAGTATTCTACTTTTTCCAATGGATTGAACCAACAAGGTATTAAGCAAGAACAAAAGGATCCCGCTTGGTTTGATAATCCAAGAAAGAGAGCTATCCCACAAACAATCGTTAAAAGATCGTCAAGAGGACTTTCTCCTTCAGTGCAATCACATAACTCTGATTCTACCACTGCATTAAATGATAAAACTGGGTTTAGTAGTGTCACTTTTGGTTCCAAGAAATCTAATACTATTTTCAATCCAAGTCAAACTAAGAACACTTTAAATGATTCCATATTGAATGATTCTAATGAGGCACCTCCAATGGTATCTTTACATGATTGGAAACGTGAAGAGGAATTTGGGTCCATGCCAGTTTTAAATACGCATACACATGATTATAATAAATCACAACTAACGCCACAATCATTACCAACATCTCAAAATAATTCTAAAGTGACATTAAATGCATTCGATAAAGATACCTTCCCCAGAAGATTTGCATCTAAGGATTCTGAGCTAACATCAAGCAATAATGATGATTCAAAAGTTAAGAATCAATACTATGGCAATGAAAGTGCAGTGATAGTGTTTGGTTATCCAGAATCTATATCTAATCATTTAATTACTCATTTCTCTCATTTCGGTAATATCTTGGAAGATTTTGAAGTTTTGAGAAGTTCTTCTGGTATAAACGTTTCCAATTTAAGAAATAAAAATAACACTGATATAAAATATCCAATATATACTGGTGACGGTTGGGTTAAATTAACTTATGATTCAAAGGCATCTGCTCAACGTGCCTTACAAGAAAATGGTACTATTCACGGTGGGGCTTTGATTGGTTGTGTACCATACAGTAAAACTGCGGTGGAACAATTAGCATCTTGTAAAATTGAAAAAAATGAGGATTTTGGTGAAAATAATTTAAATATTACCACTCCACCAGTACTTTCCTCCTTACAAAATGATACAGATGTAATTACTGGACAACTCACTGATGATAAAAATACGATATTTAATCAATCAAATGCTCATACGGGAGTTCCATTAAGCACACGCGATTTATCATTTACACAAAGACTTAACATAAAAGATGGTAAATCATTATTTGTTCATAACACAAATACAAATAATCATAATTTCTTACAAAATTTAGAAACTAAGATGCGTCAACAAGAAGAACATTCTCAAAATAATAATGGTGGTGTACTAAATAAAGTCAATAATTGGTTATTTGGTTGGAACAATCTATGATCAAATATAATTGATGCATTGATTATTACATATATGTAATTATAACTTTTATTTCTATATATATATTTCCATATTTTATAATCATTTCAAATCATATGTATATATTAACAATTTTTACTTACCTTAATGATATAGTTCCTCTAGCTCAACTTTCCTTTTGGAACCGATGTACATCATAAAAGATGTTTCACTTTCCGTCGCTTCTTCCAATTCAATAAGAAAAACTGGTGAATCGCTCCTATTGATACTCAAGTTGGGGATGATTAAACCATTTTCATAAAACTCTTCATCTATATATAAGGGTGAATGTGTTTCATTATCGAAGATGTTGCATCTAATCATTACATTGACGTTGTTGATTAGTTCAGGAACAATACGTATAAAACAAGTATTGTTGTATTCACTGCTTAATCTAAACTTCGATCTGGTACTATTAGCTGAAAATAAAATTTGTTTATCTAGGTGATGTAACAATCCACCATACTGAGTGTAAATTCGAGTCATTTCAACACAGGAAGTATCTTCTCCTAGTGGCGTATTTACTATTAGTTTAAAATCATCACTAATAGAATTGGATCCACTACTGGAACATATGACTTTGTAATCATGATTTGTTGAAATGGGGACATTGAATTTGTCATAATGCTGTGTATTATAATGGTTATTGAAAAGTAATGGTTTTGTTAGCATATAGTCAGACAGGTGAAATACTTGCATATTTAGGGAAGAATGATCATTGGCAGACAATATCTGTAAATTTAATAAAGTTTCTTCTTTGGTCTTCGAAGATACACTAAATTTAAAAGTTGGATTTTGGAAGTAATTAGCGCTTGGAAAAACTCTATTCATATTGTTTGTAGTTTCAGAAAAGTTAACACATTTTGCAAAGCTATCAGGTTTAGTTCTTGATATCTTAACAGAAGGATCAATAGAATATAAATGCGCTGTAAAGCATTTTGACGTATTTGAATAACATACTAAATGACGATGCTGTCCTGCAGCTAAGTCTAATTTAATTAATTGCAATCCAATGTTAGATGCAGAATTAGTTGGTAAATATACCCTTGAAAAGTAATCCTCTGGAAGATCATATAAGTAAGCAACTTCTTGTTCAGTTTTATGATCAGATAAATGAGATTCAAGTAAAATCCATACAGATTCTTTAACATTGGAACAATTTTCAATATCGAGTATTGGTTTCTCGAAATTGCAGTTGAATTTATTAAATTTTGAAGTGTTATAGAAAAATGTTAAAGATTGGTGACACTTGAATAGTTTAGTTACATCCCAATTAATATATAGTTGAGAGAAATTGTTCATCAGTTCATCATTGTTAATTGTCAGTTTGAGAGACGAGTTCAAAGGATCTCTCAGTGTAATTTGTTCAGATATAGGATCAACGTCTAGAAGACAGTAGTCATGGTTTGTCAGAAAAGGAGTTTTAATTTTTGTTTTATCATCACCAGTACCTATTGCCATCAGGCATAAACCACTTTTAAAATATTTATATAACGTATCAACAGTATATCTGTTGACAGTTACCACCTCAGGAAGAAATCCAGTTAACCTGAAAGTATCAATTGCTACATTTGAACCAGTTAGTTTATATGTTCCACCTGTTAGTTGTAAATATGCTTGTTCTATTACTTTATTTATAATATTGTTGCTATGCAATGAAAGTTGTCTTTCGTCCTCTGCTGTAGGTATATTATTGGCATCCACTGTCACCAATCTTTCCGAAGATCCATTGAAATGAAGATTTAAATGATAAATATTTGATGGAAATTTTTGGACTCTAGGTAATTCAATATTAGCTCTTCTAATATTAATTATGGATGCAATTAGCGAACAGTTAGATATATCAGGGCATTGTTCTATATTTTCATTAAAATTTTCATTTGCTTTTAAAGGTGATGTGTATTTGTATTTATTAGACAATTTAGTTGACTTACCAAACGATACTTTACAGTGTGATTCATCCCACGGTATCGGTGCTGCGTCCTGCACATTGATTGGAGGGTAAAATTTTGACCCTATAGTTGAAGTCGACCAAGCTAACTTCTGTTTAGTATCTAAGCATTTCAATTCATCATTCAACTTCAGAAGTGTCCTCACAAGTCTTGGATCTTTGTCAACCTTGGCTTTAGCAACTAAGTCATGTAGCTTCTTTGTTGAATCTGATTCATTCTTTTCTAAATATATCGACCGCCAAAGATCATTAACTTCCCTCCATGTCTGATCATCGTTTATTTCAGTTTGTTTGGGTGTAGTCATTCTCAATAGTATGAGACTTAAAGTAGTACCAATCAGTATATTGAAAATCCTTTTAAAGATCGATAATTGATTGATTGAGATATATTTAACTTTTGGTTTTTCCAATAGAAGTTTTGAAGATTCAAACTTTTAATTCCTATTTACTTTGAACTTTAAACTAAATATAAATCTTAGAAGATATGTTTTTCGAAAATCTTAATGAGAGTTTTGAACTAACTAGATTAAAATATAGTGAATTACTCCAATCGTTCTATATCCATCATCCACAGAGCAATCACTCCAGAGCAATGTATAGCTCTATCAATACAGCAAAACCATCGAAAGCCTTTTTGGTTAGGACATTTATTGGCAGTAATATTGTTGCTTTAGGTGCTGGGACACCTTATCTATATTCATATTATGCTCCTCAGTTATTAATGAGATGTAACATTCCAATTGGTAAAAGCAGTAATATTGCAATTTCGTTGAACATTGGAAGTTCGTTGTTAGGAATGGTTGCTGGTATGGTAGTAGACATAAACCCTAAACTATCCTGTTTGGTAGGCTCACTATGTACTTTCACTGCATATTCTCTTCTTTACACATGTTATCGGTTCGCAATCACCAGAACAATAGTGATAGCTTTATCCTTAGTTCTAATTGGGTTTGGCTCTGTCTCTGGGTTTTATGCTGGAATGAAAGTGTGTACCGCAAACTTTCCCAACCGTAGAGGTACTGCAGGTGCTTGCCCAGTTTCATTATATGGTCTAGCAGGTTTGATATTCTCTTCCATATGTACTAAATTATTTGGTGAGAACATTTCTGCTGTGTTTTTGTTCTTACTGATCGTTTGCTCATTTATGATCTTTGTTGGGGTATTTACATTGGAGATATTCGACTTCGATAATCAAAAGGATGACCAAGAAACATCTGAATGGTCAGATCCAAGTGCAACTCAGATAAATGAAAATAGTACACTAGAAAATATTTCTTCAGGTAGGGAAACATACCCTCATGGAACTTCTAATGACCCTGATCTCATAATAAACAATGATATTTACCATCACAATGACAATGTAATGCATTCCCCAACACGTGAGTCGATAAATCATTCTAGATCAAGAAATATCTCACTTTCAAAGGTAATATCTAATTCAAAAACTGAGCTTGAACACAATTTAAACGATGATTTAACAAGGAAGCAATTTACAAGACACAAGAAATCACAAAATAGTTACTCTTCTACAAATTCTATGAACATCCGATCCTCTCCATTAAATCAATCTCCTGCAAATTTCAAGAATCTTGATGATTTGTTGGTCAAAGATAATATTATGGAAGGATCTGTAAATGAGGTCGTGTCTATTTCACAGACTCCCGAACTTCCAACTCTCTCCATATGGGATACTATGAAGACACCTAGGTTTGTTATATACTTTATTATAGTAGCTATTTTGCAAGGTATCGGTCAATGCTACATATATTCTGTTGGTTTTATTGTGCGGGCACAAGTCAATTCGTTCCCAGCTGAAGTTGGACATTTCGATTCATCTGCTATACAGGCTGTCCAAGTAGCCATTGTTTCTCTTGCATCTTTCGTTGGTAGAATATCTTCAGGACCAATATCTGATATTCTTCTTCATAGATTTAAATCTCAGAGATTATGGAATATATTTTGTGCCGCTGTTTTGATGACATATGGTTGTACAAAGTTAGTGAAACCAACAGATGCAATAATAACTTCTGAATCCATCTCAGTGTATAAACCACAGAGTTTGAAAAATGTTTATGTCTCTTCTGCTATCTTTGGCTATGCCTTTGGTGCCCTGTTTGGAACCTTCCCATCTATTGTTGCAGACACATTTGGCACGATAACGTTTAGCACATTATGGGGTATTATCACCACAGGGGGACTAATAACTGTGAAATTGTTCACTTCAATTTTGGCTAATAACCTATCTGACAAAACATTACCAGGTGATTCCATTTGCAAACTTGGTCTTGAATGTTATTCATCTACTTTTCATATTCTCCAAAAATTCTCTTTATTAGCAGGTATATTATCGTTAATTACCATCACATTTACTTATGTGATTAATAAGAGGAGATGAATATTTCTTTTTATATGACTTTCATTATTTATTATACAATACATTTGATAAACTTTTTATAAAATTTATAATTCCTTTGATTCATCCCCAAATATCTCTTCTGGTAATTTAAATGGGATTTTAATGTTTGCTGCAAATTGTTTATCTGAGTCACTAAAATCAGAAGATCGACCTGCTGCATCCCCACAATAATAAATCCAATTAATTCTCGAATCTGACACATCGTGTAATTTTTGTAAATCTTTTTCACACTTTTCATACAACCCAATTGCTGGCTTCCTCATCAACTCAAAATTTTTTAACGGTATTGCTTGTAACTTATCATTTGAAGAAGATGTGAATTTAATCACTTTTTGAAGTGAATTAGATGCTCGTTTTTTTAACAAAGATGCTGGTTTCTTAGTAGATGAATAAATCCACAGTCTATTTAGTAATTCAGCTCCACCTGTTATTGAATTAATTGACTTTAAAATGAGTTCAATCTTTCCCTTGAATTTTATGAAACTCTTGGACGTTGGAGGCACAGTCACAACACCACCTTGATTAGTAAATATTACAATATACGCTAATGGATCATTTTTCACAATGTCAATCAATCTGTTAATAACAAGTCCATTTTTTTTGGAGAATTGCATAAATTGCCAATCGTCTGAAGTTCTGCTAAATGTTGCGTTTGGTGTTTTCGGTTTAATCAAAGTGTGATCCAAATCAAAAGAGTATACATTGGGTACACCGTCCACTTTGTAAGGCTTATACGGAACGAATGTGATCAGATATGGTAACACAATTGTCTTATGTGACATGTCTTATTTTTTCTTATGAAATCTATATTTACTTTTTGAGATTTAATTAGTTTTTTCACCTTATATGGTATGCTCATTGAATCAATCTGATTAACAGAGTTTTAAATAGAATAATAATACATTAAATCAACATTGTCATTCTTTCTCTACTGAATATTTACAACTTATATGAATTCTCAAATGAATTCGACTTTATTTACAGTGTCGAAATATTTACATACTTCAGAGTTAGTGTCACCTTTTGTAACGAACACTTTACTTACTACAGCCACATCATTTTCAAAAGCAATAGCATCTTGCATAGTCAAGGGGAAATTTACAATGACAATTTTATCACCAATGGAACAGTTTTCTCTCATATATTTCTTTATTATAGAAACTAACATCCCTTGAGGTAAATGATTTATATACTCATCATCACCATATTGAGCCCATACATTGTTCAGAAGAGCCTCATATCTATCACCTTCTGTATTTCTAAAAGATTCTACAATTAAGAGAGGCTCGAGAAACTTGACTTCATCATCATCAATTATTCGCTTGACCTTTTGCAAATCTGGGAAACAAGCAAATTTAATATCAACATCGTCCGGTTTAAAAAGTGCTACTCTTCTTTTCAACCCCTTCATAATCTTATCGTACTCAGCAGGAGTATACGTTGTTTTTGGCTGATTCTTGTCTAACGATCGTACAGTCCAAATGAACACACCTGTGCCTAGTATGGCAACTGTAAAAATCTTCTTAAACCCAGGTGCTTCATCCTTTTTAGGTGGACTGTTTGATGAAGTACTATATGTCCTTTGGGTAAGCATATGTGATAGAATTACAGATGATGCTTGTGTTCTGTTTATCCTTGGTAAAAATATCTTCGTATAAATACGACTTTTCGGTATAGTGTTCAACATAGTGTTCAGTAATTGGTATGAACTGATACTTCTATCCAGTATTTGTTATTAATAGTGCTAGCTTGAAGACAAGTATTTCAAATAATTTAAACTCCTTAACAAACCTTTTAGGACTTTTTCAAACTAAGAAAAACAGTCTTAAATCTTAATTAATCCAATAAAAATCAAGAGAATAATCGATCAGAATAAACAATGTCCTTAGTTACTTTAGCTCATACATGTGCTCATCTGCAAAACTGTTCCGCTGTTAGATTAACGCTGACTTCAATCCCCTACACTAAATTACAACTACAATTTGCATACAACTTATACAAACAGGGATTTCTATCTTCTTTACAAAAAGGGTCAACAAAGGGTCCAGATAAGGACTACACCGAAGTGACACCAGATAATATTGCTACTAGAAGGTTATGGGTGTGCTTAAAATATAGAGAGAATAAACCAATATTAAACAAATGTCAACTGATATCCAAACCTAGTTTAAGAATAAAATTAGACAATGATGATCTACGAAAATTATGTTCTGGGAGCACTATTAGAAATGTCAAACCCTTGCAACCTGGTGAATTGATATTAGTTCGTACTGAAGGGACAGTAATGGATATCAATGAAGCCGTTTTGAAGAAACTCGGAGGGGAAGTTCTATGTAGAATAAACTGATTATCCTAGTTTATATGTTACACTTGTAAATAAGTAAATTATAAATATTAAATGACATACATAGAATACCTATTGCAATTTTACTCGTTTTTTACAGATCACAGACATACGCTTATAATATTTAGAGAAACTCAGAAGTTTAATAAGCTTTTTCATAACAAATTATACCATATTTTGTTCAGAATACTTGTCAACAATTTTCAACAATGTTGTGAATATTGAAGAGACCTTTAAGTAGCTTATAAACAAATTGATACAGTTCAATAGTTTAATATAAATTTTCAAAAAAAATAATGCTCTGGGGGAGGTTCGAACTCTCGACCTTCAGATTATGAGACTGACGCTCTTCCGACTGAGCTACCAAAGCTATTAATTGATTTTTTGTTGTAATTCAGAGTCGAATAACCAGATATTAACAAATAGTTAAGTCAGATGTGGAAGCGCTATCTAATAA
>PPOP03000096.1:0-11685 GCA_003708535.3 Kazachstania bromeliacearum | reverse complement strand
GCGCTGGGACAGCACCGTCAGTGGCAGAAGCGAAGGACATGATTTCGTACACAACATCACCGTTAGATTGAGTGGTGGCAGCACTAGCTTCGAACCCAGATAGAGTAAGAGGAGGATGAGTAATAGCAGTTAAAGTTGAAATAACAGTGGTTTGACTGTCTACAGATGGCTTACCATCGGCACCAGTGGCGAAAGAGTAGGAAGCAACTTCAACGACAGTCTCAGTACCGGTAGCGGTGGTAATAGTAGTAGGAGCTGGCACAGTGATAGCAGTTGGCACTGGGACAGCACCGTCAGTGGCAGAAGCGAAGGACATGATTTCGTACACAACTTCACCTTTAGATTGAGTAGTGACGGCACTAGCTTCGAACCCAGATAGAGTTAGAGGTGGGTGAGTAGCTACTAAAGTTGAAGTAATGGGGGAAGTACCAATAGATGGCGTACCAAAGTTAGTAACGACAGGCATAGAAATGACTTCAGTAACGTCGTTACCATTAGCATCCTTAACAGTAGTTGTAACTGGAGCTGGATAACTTATAGTTGTGAAATATATTTGACCAGGGTGGTATATATAGTTGGTATCGAAAGAGACAATTTCTACACCAACAGCACCATCACTACCAGTGACAATTGCACCAACTTGGAAGGGTTGAGTGTTGACTGCATCTTGTGCTTGCACAGCAGCAGTAATTAACGAAAGTGGAACGACAGAGTTCAACTTCATTTTTTTATAAATGTTTTTTGTTTTTGTTTTGTTGCTTTTGAAGAAAGATGTAATGGGTAATAATAAATGGAAATGTCTTTCAGCTATATATCAGAATACTGTTTATTTTTTTGAATTTTATTTATGGGGGAGGGAAAACCGGATCCACAGGCAAATCGCTAATCTAAATTGGGAAAATGTATGGTGATGTCCATTAAACACAGCATGAAAAATTTTATTTCCCGTTGCAAATAATGTTTGCACTTTATTATATAAGGCAAAAAGTTAAAAAATGATATTGCACAGAAATACACGCACAACGCGCTCGGGATCTTACGCGAAAATGAAACAAAATTCTCGAGAAAATTTTAACGGTCGATAAGATTACTGCAGGATTTCCTGCGCACTTTATGTGGAGGGGAAGCAAAAAATGGCTGGTCTTCAAATGGAAATGCAGCATCTTCTATGTTGTTCGTGTGTTTCTGAGTGTTCATGTTCGCGTTCAGACCGAGTTAGATAGGGCAGTACAGCTGCAAAGTGAGTTTGGATATAAGAAACATGGGAGGATTCGCGCCAATTGGAAAAGCCGATTAATCGAACCATAATTTATCGCGTTCTAAAATTCTGTGTTATGCGACCGGGCAGTGGATGAACAAATAGACTTTTCCCTAGTTTGCTTCAGCAATTATTCATGTAACAATGCATACCTGTAGCTTGGAAGAGAGCACGTGATTGGCTGTGATGTACTTCGCAGTGTATTTAACTTCAATGTTTGATATTACTCTGACGGCTTGTTGTAAAGTGAAACTACTATCTTAGTGTGTAAACTTACATATTGAGTTTCCAAGGAGACATACCCTGACTGTCATGTATTAACATTGATAATAATTTTATAAATTACCACATTACAAAGAGAGATTAATATCGTAGCAAGGTGTACCGCCATTGGACACGATATAGCTTGTAGATATGTGTCTAACTGCAACGGCATTCTTGCAACAGGCTCCCGGGAAGGTATCACCAGTACTTGTGATCACACTCAGTGGGCCACTACACGGCACCATGGTTACCGCGCCGCCGTAACCATGACAACCCCGCTTATCACGGCTCTTAAACGCACACAGGGCGGAACGGGACGGCTGGTCCAAAATCGCGCGTGGAATACTGGGTCCTTCTGTGAGTGAGTGGGGGGCGGCTGAGGGATAATCAGATGCCAACACACAGGGCTGTCCCAACCTCCCTCTGGCCGCAACAACTTACCAGCCGTGGTTGCTAATCGCGGCTGCAAACAGAAGGCAGGTTTTCCGCCGCGGTTTCAGCCGCCCGGAAATAAGGCCGCGGATATCCGGGCTTGTCCGGGGGAATTGGTGTGGCCGGGTGAATCCGGCATGGTGAAATTAGGGTGGGGGAAACGTGGGTGTATACAGAGTGTGGTTTTTGTATGTGTAAGTAGTAACAAGGTGAAACGCGCTATTCCACTGTTCGAGTGCACACCCATTGACAATTGCAGACACACACCCACCTCCTGTATACCCATACTCGTCCCTCACTTTGCCCAACCCTGGAATATCCACCCAGGTCATGGTCCCACTTGCCCGGGCCTGGACCCTCCGCCTAATGCGGGCGCGGTTAAAATGGCCCGCTCTCGTCCCAAAAAAGCAATCCTTCTCCGATCCGGATTCGGAACCTCGAACAGATCGAACTCGCGGTTGGAAAAAGTGTCGACAAAAACAACTCGACTCAATCAGCGATGAGTCGAACACATCTTATCAACCGAGTCACTTCGATATATAAGGGACGGGCAAATGGCCTCTTGTCTTGCTGTCTTGTTTGTTCCCCTTGACATAACACCAATAAACAAATATCATGTCTTCCAAGGAGGAAAGGGACAATTCGTCCAAATCTTACGAAGATGATAACCATTCGTACGCTGACTCGATCCATTCGTTCGCTGACGGTGAAAGAATGGACGACGAACAATTGAATTTAACTTCGCAATTGTCCAGAAAGATCTCTCACATGTTGTCCAACGACATTGGCGTGGAAAGATTAGAATCTTTAGCCAAAGTCATCTCTACAAAGACTAAGAAAGAGATGGACGCATTTGAAGTCAACGAATTGGATTTCGATTTAAGAGAATTACTTAACTATTTAAGATCAAGACAATTGGAACAAGGTATTGAACCTGGTGATTCAGGGGTTGCATTCAAGAATGTGACTTCTGTGGGTATTGATGCTTCTGCCGCTTTTGGTCCATCCGTGGAAGAAATGGCAAGAGATATGTTGACTTTCCCAAAACGTCTAATGGGGAAATTCTCCAAATCTAAGGACACTGTCCCCACAAGAAACATTATTCAAAATTGTTCAGGTGTGGTGGAATCTGGTGAAATGTTATTCGTCGTCGGTAGACCAGGTGCCGGTTGTTCCACTCTGTTAAAGACTGTGTCTGGTGAAATCGACAATTTCCTAAGTGTCGATGGTGAATTCTGTTACGATGGGTTAGAACAAAAGGAAATGATGGAAAAATACAAAGGTTACGTTGTGTATTGTCCAGAATTAGATTTCCATTTCCCTAAGATTACCGTTAAGGAAACCATTGATTTTGCATTGAAATGTAAGACTCCTCGTGTGAGAATCGATAACATGACTAGACAAGAGTATGTCGACAACATTAGAGACATGTGGTGTACAGTGTTCGGTTTAAGACACACTTACGCTACTAATGTCGGTAACGATTTCGTGAGAGGTGTCTCTGGTGGTGAAAGAAAGAGAGTTTCTTTAGTCGAAGCCCAAGCTATGGGTGCCTCCATTTACTCTTGGGATAATGCCACTAGAGGTTTGGATGCTTCTACCGCATTGGAATTCGCTCAAGCTATTAGAACTGCTACCAATATGGTTAACAACTCTGCCATCGTGGCCATTTATCAAGCTGGTGAAAACATTTATCAATTGTTTGACAAAGCCACTGTGCTTTACAACGGTAGACAAATCTTCTTTGGGCCAGCTGACAAAGCCGTGGACTATTTCGAAAGAATGGGGTGGGTGAAACCAAACAGAATGACTTCTGCTGAATTTTTGACCTCCGTCACTGTGGATTTCGATAACAGAACTTTAGAGATTAAACCAGGTTACGAAGATAAAGTACCCAAGTCTGGTGCTGAATTTGAAGAATATTGGTTAAATTCCCCTGAATACCAAGATGTCCTTGCTGAATACGACAACTACCAACAAAGACATCCAGAAGCTGAGACTAGAGACAGATTACAAGTGGCCAAGAAACAAAGATTACAATCTGGTCAACGTGAATCTTCTCAATTCACTGTCAACTACTGGACTCAAGTGTACTACTGTATGATTCGTGGGTTCCAAAGAGTGAAAGGTGATTCCACTTACACCAAGGTTTATTTGTCCTCTTTCTTAATTAAAGGTTTGATTGTCGGGTCCATGTTCTTCAGAATCGATTACAAAGATCAATCTACTACTGCTGGTGCCTACTCTCGTGGTGGGTTGTTATTCTACGTGTTATTGTTTGCCTCCGTTACATCTCTAGCTGAAATTGGTAACTCTTTCGCTACAAGACCAATTATCGTGAAACATAAATCTTACTCCATGTATCACATCTCTGCTGAATCTTTACAAGAAATTATTACTGAATTCCCAACTAAGTTCCTTGCTATCTTAGTGCTTTCTTTGGTCTCATACTGGATCCCATTATTACAATTCCAAGCTGGTGCTTTCTTCCAATACTTATTATACTTGTTAACCATTCAACAATGTACCTCGTTTATCTTCAAGTTTGTTGCTCATTTGACTAGTGATGCTGTCACTGCTCATGCTATTGGTGGTCTATACATTATGATCTTGTGTATTTACTGTGGGTTCGTCTTACCCATCGGTGAAATGCATCATTGGATTAAATGGATTCATTTCTTGAACCCATTGACTTACGCTTACGAATCCTTAATGGCTACTGAATTCCATGGTAGAAAGATGTTATGTAGTGCCTTAGTGCCAAGTGGTCCAGGTTACGAAAATGTCTCCATCTTGAACCAAGTTTGTAACGCTGCTGGTGCCGTCAAGGCTCAATTATACGTCAGTGGTGACTCTTACGTCGACCACAGTTATCATTTCGGTTACAGACACGCCTGGAGAAATTGGGGTGTCAACATTGTTTGGACTTTCGGTTACATTGTCGCTAATGTGTTATTGTCAGAATTTTTGAAACCAACTCAAGGTGGTGGTGATTTATTATTATACAAGAGAGGTCACATGCCATCTTTCGGTACTGATTCTGCCGAGGCTAAGACTGCCTCTAGAGAGGAAATGATGGAAGCTTTGAACGGTCCAGGTGTGGATTTGGAAAAAGTTATTGCTGCTAAGGATGTTTTCACTTGGAACCATTTGAATTACACTATTCCATACGATGGTGCTACTAGACAATTATTGTCTGATGTTTTCGGTTACGTTAAGCCTGGTAAGATGACTGCTTTAATGGGTGAATCTGGTGCTGGTAAGACTACTTTATTGAATGTTTTGGCTCAAAGAATTAATATGGGTGTTGTCACTGGTAATATGTTGGTTAACGGTAAGGATTTACCTGCTTCTTTCAACAGATCTTGTGGTTACGTGGCTCAAGCTGATAACCATATGGCTGAATTGTCCGTGAGAGAATCTTTGAGATTTGCCGCTGAATTGAGACAACCAAAATCTGTACCTTTGGATGAAAAATTGGAATACGTGGAAAAGATTATTACTTTGTTAGGTATGCAAAATTACGCTGAAGCTTTAATTGGTAAGACTGGTAGAGGTTTGAATGTCGAACAAAGAAAGAAATTGTCTATTGGTGTTGAATTGGTTGCTAAACCATCTTTATTATTGTTTTTGGATGAACCTACTTCTGGTTTGGATTCTCAATCTGCTTGGTCTATTGTGCAATTCATGAGAGCTTTGGCTGATTCTGGTCAATCTATCTTGTGTACTATCCATCAACCTTCCGCTACTTTATTTGAACAATTCGACAGATTATTACTATTGAAGAAAGGTGGTAAGATGGTTTACTTTGGTGATATTGGTGAAAACTCTCAAGCTTTGTTGAAATACTTTGAACGTCAATCTGGTGTTAAATGTGGTATCTCTGAAAATCCTGCTGAATATATCTTGAATTGTATTGGTGCCGGTGCTACTGCTAATGCTTCTGCTGACTGGCATGATCTATGGTTGGCTTCCCCTGAATGTGCTGCTGCTAGAGAAGAAGTCGAACAATTACATCGTGAATTACCAAGTAGACCAGTTTCTGATGATGCTGAATTAGCTGCTACTTTTGCCGCCTCCTTTGCTACTCAAATGAAATGTGTGTTACGTAGAACTAACTTACAATTCTGGAGATCCCCTGTCTACATTAGAGCCAAATTCATGGAATGTGGTTCCTGTGCTTTGTTTATTGGTTTATCTTACATTAGTGTCAATCACTCTGTTGCCGGTGCTAAACAAGCTTTCTCTGCTACATTTATGATTTTGGTTATTGCCTTGGCTATGATTAATCAATTACATGTCTTTGCTTATGACAGTAGAGAATTGTATGAAGTGAGAGAGGCTTCCTCTAACACTTTCCACTGGAGTGTCTTATTATTGTCTCATACTGCTATTGAATTGATGTGGACTATGGCCTGTCAATTCTTCTGTTGGTTCTGTTACTACTGGCCTGCTGGTTACAATTCTGGTGCACCAGAAGCTGGTTATTTCTTCTTCTTCTATGTTTTGATTTTCCCAATTTACTTCGTCTCTTACGGTTTATGGATTTTATACTTATCTCCAGATGTTCCTTCTGCTTCTATGATCAATTCCAATTTGTTCGCTGCTATGATGTTATTCTGTGGTATCTTACAACCATCCGAAAAGATGCCAAAGTTCTGGGCCAGATTCATGTACAACGTTTCTCCATTCACTTACGTGGTTCAATCATTAGTTGCTCCAGCTGTCCATAAGAAGAAGGTTATCTGTCATCCTCATGAATTGAATATCTTGGATCCACCAACTGGTCAAACTTGTGGTCAATACTTGGAAAAGTACATGAGTACCAGCCCAGGTTACTTATTGAATGCCAATGCTACTGCTAATTGTGAATACTGTCCATACTCTACTCAAGAAGAAGTCGTTGCTCAATTCAATGTCAAATGGTCTTACAGATGGAGAAACTTTGGTTTCATGTGGGTTTACATTTGTTTCAACTTCATGGCTATGTTGTCTTGTTACTACGTGATGAGAGTTAAGGTCTGGAGTTTGAAATCCGTCTTAGATTTCAAGAAATGGTTCAACGGTCCAAGAAAGGACAGACATGAAAAAGATACTACTATCTTCCAAGCTACTAAGCAAGATGAAGAAAGAGTCAAGAAACAGTAAACTGTTAATAACGATAGATTTTTATTTAAATTCTTAAATTTATAGATATTTGCTTAATATATAATACAAAAAAAAATACATTCATATACATAACTTTAAACTATTTTAATCAAATTATATTTTAATTGAACAGTAATCTTATTTTTAAATAAATATTTTTAATGAATTTTCCTCTTTATAATGTCCTTAACTTTCAAAAGAGTAAAGAACCATTAGTACGGTTCATGTGTTCATATTGTTCCAAAGGGAACATATGATGATTAAACAACTTCAATCTATTGTTTGATTATCCACGAACACTAACATTGACCAATAATTTCTCACCTCTTTGATACACTAATTCTATGAAGCACAAAAGTGTTCAAAGAGCGGAGTTTGTGAATTAAAGCATTATATTTACAAGACTAAAGGCATGAGAATACATCTTATTTACTTCTTACATAAATCAATACATATACGTTCATTTGTCTGCAGATGAAGCATCTTGTTCTTCTGGGATCAAAGCATCAGATTCTTCCAGTAGATCTGCTAGTTCACCACTCTTTGCCATACTCTTAATCACATCACACCCACCTACAAATTCATTGTTAACATATAATTGTGGGATTGTAGGCCATTCTGAGAATTCTTTAATAGCTTCACGTAGTTCTGGATCTTCCAAAACGTTGTATGCAGCAAATTTGGCTGGATCCACACCTTGTTTACCTAGAATACCAATAGTAGCTTTAGAGAACCCACATTGAGGAAACTCAGGAGTCCCCTTCATAAATAAGACCACTGGTGCAGATGATACGGCATCTTCGATAGCTTTACGAATCTCTGTACTCATGAATAGTTTCATTTGTGGACGGAATAGTACAGACGAACGTGAAATTTGAGGTAAAATTCTTGCTGTTGCAAACTTAGGTAGAAACATAGTCGATGTATGGTATTATTTGATGTGGTGAAAGTCTATTTGTCAGGGTTTAAAGTGAATCTTTATCTCTTCCTTTTATATCTTTATAATAAATTCATTTAGTCATCAAGAAAAAAATATCGCAAGGTAAACAAAATGTTTTGAAGCTAAGTTAAATGAACAATACAAGGTTATATAATGTTGATATGGGGGTTAGTGACACTTGAAATGATTGAAATTAACTAAACAACTCTGATTAGTTATGATTATTAAGTCTTGGGGTTCCAAAACGTAATTCGCAGTGTCATATAGACACTTGTACTTTTTTATCAGTAATGTTCATATAACACAGAGAACTTGGACATTTCATATAATATAACAGTAAGAATCAAAGAAATATGAAATATATAGGAGTCCTGATATGACAGTAAGATTTCTCCCTTAGAAGACCTTCAATTCCACATTAAAAATTAAATATGGGGTGTGGTAAACTTAATTCATGATATTCGATTATTAAAACCAAAATTGATAGTGCTTTATAAAGAAAACAGTTCAGTAATCTCAGAAGTTCTTAATTGGCTGTAATGATGCCCCCTGAACAGTGTCCCACGGCCCAAACTCTGGTATATCTGCTTGTCTAATATTGTAGTACCGATATTAGTGCAATACACGAAGTTTAAATCGTTTTGTACGGATTTCGGATTATATAAAAGGCGGGACGAAATCTCTTACGATTCTCTCTTATTTTGTTTAGTTTATATTTCACTCATTATTTTATAAGGACGAGGACTAAACAAGAATATTTCTGTGCCCTAACCACATTGAGCTAGGTGCAATTGTTTACTCCTCCCGTCTTATGCATGACAAGAAAGTCTCCATAAGACGTTGGGCCACTGCTATGATAGTTGATTATTTTATTCAGTAGAGTGGAATAATCACTTATCGAGGTCATGTTCCACGTTGAAAACGGTTTGACGAACTTTCTTTGTGGACTTGGCAGAAGACTTCGTACTCGAAGTCTTGAGAGATTGAAATAATCGTGGTGAGACCAAGATTTTCTAACTTTTGTGTTTTTGGACATTGTTTAACTGAATAATCAAGTTGAACAATATCCATATACCTCATTAGAGATGTTAACTGGTCCTCTGACGTTATTTTGAGATCAAAATGAATGTATCAGTAATCCTGCGGAAAACATTTTATTTTAATGACATTCCGAGTTGCATATAATTATCAGTTTACGTCGAATGAATCTTAGATTCTATTAACCATTTATTAATGGAATCAAAGAAGCATTAGGAGTAAACTTATATTGGTATCTAACCTCGAAAAGCCAGTAATATGTAATGTTCTCTTGCAGGGTGGCTAACGTGCTCATTTCTGTCTTGTTCAGTTAATCGCTATACTGTTCACCTATTTGTGCTTGAGTCAGGGCCTTTCTTTTAATGAAAGTACGGATCGGTATTTTATAATAACTACATAATGTATATAATTATAAAGCCTATAAATCTTAAAGTGTTATTTTGGGAATTTCCACAGATTCTTTATTTATGCATTCTGCCTGAACTTTGTCCAGAGTAACAATATGCTCTTTAGTTCTTATTAAATTATGATTTTTTATTACATAATCCCAACATTAAGACGTTGAAGACAAAACCAAAATTGTTTCTTGCAGCATTGTTAAGCACATTGGCAGATGCAAACACAGTAGGTTTGGCATTTACATAACCGTGGTGAATACTTGGATCAAAATTAGAAACATCTGAAGGACGAAACCCTGGAAGAATAACTTTTGATGTCTCAAGGATCGGAGTGACAGGATCACTCGTTGTCTTGGAAAGAGGTATAGACAGGTGCCGTTACTATAGAGGAACTGATCGAAAGTCTTCTGGAGACTCGATATAATTTATAGTATGGTATTTTATTTGTCTTTTGTACTGGAGTCAGGTAATAGATGGTAAGTTGAATAAGTGCTCCTAGCTCAGTGTGGCTAGGACATAGTAAATTTCTTGTCTAACCCTCGTCCTTATAAATGAATGAATAAATATATACTATACATAAAAAGGAAGAATCGTAAGAGATTCGATCTTTCACCTGGCCTTCTACATAATTTATTGCCATGAATGGTAGCCCATGCAGATGTATGTACCTCATACTAGTGCCACATGACCAAATATAGCAACATAATTCATAGGCATATAAGTAACTACAATATCGGACACAAAACTTTGAAAGTGGTCGATTAACTTAAATTATATATAAACAAGAAATTGTGTTGGTGTTACCTATTAGACATTAAGTCTCTACTAACTTATCAAGTTGAACTGTATACTGATTTAGAGAGGTTCATCGAATCATCCGATCTTGTAATAAACATGTTTCTACTATATAACAAATGATTGAAACATATCTTATAATAATAAGAGAATATGTGTTGGTCGATTAATTTGTAAGCACAATATCCAAGACATATACTAGTGATTCATAGTTTGAATATTTTTGTCACTCAACTTGTTATTGGATTTACTGATTGGGTTTTGAAGTTTATATAGTAATTAATGGTCAGAACTTTCAACTAAATAGGTCGCTGAAAGTGCTGTAATATCTTTTAGTTCAAAAGTGAATTTTTCAATAACTCCAGCATAATCACAGGTAAAACTTATTTGAAAATTAAAAAGCTTTAATATATAATACCATCTGCATACAATGGGATCATTAAATAATAATATATAAGAAGAGTAGATTATTTAGCAGCTCAAACAAAGGCTACAAATAAAAGACCCAATAAACTAGTTAAATAATATGTTCTCAGAGAAAAACCCTGGCCTTCGTATTGGTTGTTAATCTCAGTAGTTGTGATCTTAGGAACAGTGCTAGCGGCAGATTGACTCTCGTGAACACTATTGATAACTGAAGAAATAGTTTCTGGTGTGCTACTTGAAGCAGCTGGTGCAACTGAAGCACCTTCGTTAGTAGGAACATTAGCAGTTGGTGCAACTGAAACACCTTCTTTAGTAGAAATATTAGTCGTTGGAGTAGTAGTAGTAGTAGTAGTAGTAGTAGCAGAAGCAGCACTCTTTTTGGAGTGGCAAACGTCGTCACAAATAGTAGATGTCACAGTAGATTGGTCCTTCTCAGTGACAGTAGTAATGGCACTGGTTGCATCTGCAGATTCAGCTGTTGGTGTAGTGTTTACATTATTGTTGGAAGCTTCACCATTAACTGGTGTGGTACTGTCAGCATTAGAACCACCATTTCCATCAGGTGTTGGGTTTGTAACGAATTTCGATGTAATGTCAACTGATGGAGTGGATGTGGTACTTTGAATCACTGTACTGTTACTATATCTACCACGTGTTACTGAGATACCTACAGTAGATGTGGTGGTACCAACAACTAAACTAGATCCGCTAGTGTTTGGGAAGTAGGAGATCACATCGATCTCGACCTCACCATTGGGCTTGGTGGCAGTAGTGGTGGTGACGGGTGGGATCGTGACAACGGTCACAGTAGAGGAACCGGTGACAGTCAAGGAACCGTCAGTGCTTGGGAAGTATGAGATGACCTGGATGTCAACTTCACCGTTAGGTTGCGTGGTACTGGTAGTTGTCACTACTGGGGCACCGGCAGCAAAGGTGGTGGTACCGACAACTAAACTGGATCCGCTAGTGTTTGGGAAGTAGGAGAT
>PPOP03000095.1:0-12461 GCA_003708535.3 Kazachstania bromeliacearum | reverse complement strand
AGGCCCAGCGGTCACCCGGCCGCGCCCCGCAACTCTGCATCCCGCGCTACGGCCCCGTCTGGGCCCGGAACATTCCGTCGTTTGCCCCCGGGAATGTCAAGATTTAACATCGCAGGCAGCCTCGGGTTTTTCACTGTTCTACTTCTCCCTACATGACTAAAACTTTATTTAATGGAGCCTACTTCAAAACTCAATTTCTCGTGTGATTTTATTGTATTATCGCACAGTTTTTTCTCTCCTCACAATTGAAATTTCATTGTAAAACTTAATAATGTTGCATTCCTTGTTTGAGGATCGAGTGTTTTTTTTCCAACCTTGTTATATATATACAATCTACTTATCAATTTAACGCATTTCTCACATATAACCGTCTTCTGTCTAGTACACGATACTGATTTTGAAGGTTTATTGTTTATTGCCTTACACTTCATTATACACACACACTCACACAGAAAAAAAAATCATGCTATCTGAAAACATTTTTGAAAGATCGGTACAGGATCCTTGTTCCGATGCTTGTGATACAGAGGATGCCTTGTTCCAATCACCGAAATCATACCATTTTGCATCCCCCTCGTCACATAGTAACATTACAACGACTACACCAAGAGAACCTGTATTGTTCCCAGACGTGTTTGATGATGATGATGATGAAATTCCACATATTACCACTGTAACGTCCAGTGGGTTAAGAAAAATACAAACATCGCCTTATCAAATGGAAAATTTTAACAATAATGCACCAACTCAAAGGAGAAGACATGAATCACTATCTAAGATCTTGGGAGGACCCATGTCTCCTCGACCTCAAAGGAATAGAGCCAACAGTTCTGTGTTCATTCATCAAATGTCAAGAAATTCATCATTCTCAAGGTTTATACCAACAAATGATGAAAATAACAACAACTCTGAGACTTTAAATGCTTTGAAACCAACTTTCCTAAGAACAAATTCCTTAAACACTGTAACCAAGACAAATACAAATAATACAACAGGTTCTATGATAACTCCACAGAGTACACGAGAGGATTCTGTGAATAGTACAGGTTCAATGACAAGGCATTCATCATGTTATGCTATCCCTACTCACATTTATGGGCTGGAGAAATATGTCTCCAGTGAATTGGATGCATTGTCATCCACTACAGATGTGACAGGTTCTGAATCTTGTGGATCTCAAACAACAATGTCATTGTGTGATCCATTTACAATGAGAAATAATAAGAATCAAAATAAAAACAACAATAATAATATGGAATTGGACGTAGATTCTGATTCTTCATCATCCAATTCATCCGTCTCTTCCATTTCATCCATGTCAATATCAGATGTGAATAAAACAGTAAGGAAACCAACTCATTTCAATAAACAACAACAACAACAAAAGAAGATTAGTTCAAGACCATCTTTCATTAGAGCATCATTGGCTAATTCATTCGCTTAATTTATGACATTATTCTTTCTACAAAAACTACATTTTTAACGACCCGTTTGCATAACATAACAAAAAGACAAAACACAAACTTTCAAAATATAAAAACAATTATCAAGCTGAGATAAAGAACTTACTCATTCTTATGTTATGTTTTATTCAGGCTCTTATATATTTATATAACTTAATATGATACTGTTTTTTCCAATGTAACCTGGGTAACTACGACAACTTCAATGGGTTTTTTCCTTTTGAAAAATTTAATGAAATTTCCATCATTGACAAAAATAAGTAAACCAGTTACAGTCTAGTACCCAAGGAAAACCCCCCCAATGACTAGTAACATCAATCAGAATGCAGGTAAATCAGCAGTTTCTGAATTGATTATACCAGATTCTATTCGTGATGCAGAGGAAGAATTATTTTATAATGACGATGAAAATAATCAAAATTTATTGCATTCACATGATCAAACAAACGTAATCACCACTGAACACACTTGTGCCTACTGTGGTATTGATTCCCCCACATGTGTTATCAAATGTAACGTTTGTAATAAATGGTTTTGTAACTCCAAAAATGGTACTAATAGTTCACATATTGTTAACCATTTAGTTTTATCTCATCACAGTGTAGTTTCACTTCACGAAGATTCAGATTTAGGTGATACTGTATTGGAATGTTATAATTGTGGTAGGAAAAATGTATTCCTATTAGGGTTCGTGTCTGCTAAGAGTGAAGCTGTCGTGGTTTTACTTTGTAGAATGCCATGTGCTCAAGCGAAAAATGCTAATTGGGACACTGAACAATGGTTACCCTTGATTGAAGATAGACAATTTTTATCATGGGTGGCAGAAGAACCAACTGATGAAGATAAATTAAAGGCAAGATTAATTACTCCAAGTCAAATTTCTAAATTGGAAGCCAAATGGAGATCAAATAAAGATGCCACCATTAATGATATTGATGCCCCCGAGGAACAAGAAGATATCCCACCTTTACTGTTAAGATACCAAGATGCATACGAATATCAAAGATCATATGGTCCATTAATTAAATTAGAGGCAGACTATGACAAGCAATTGAAAGAATCTCAAGCATTAGAACACATTTCAGTGTCATGGTCCACCGCTTTAAATAATAGACACTTGGCATCATTCTCTTTATCCACTTTTGAATCTAATGAATTGAAAGTGGCTGTGGGGGATGAAATGACTCTATGGTATTCAGGTTTACAACATCCAGATTGGGAAGGTAGAGGTTATATCGTTCGTTTACCCAACAGTTATCAAGATACTTTCACATTAGAATTAAAACCAAGTAAAAAACCGCCACCAACTCATTTAACAACAGGTTTCACTGCAGAATTTATTTGGAAAGGTACTTCTTATGACAGAATGCAAGAAGCTTTGAAAAAATTTGCCGTGGATAAAAAATCTATCTCAGGTTACTTGTATTATAAGATTTTAGGTCATCAAGTCTTAGATATATCATTTGATGTTCCATTACCCAATGAATTTTCCATTTCACATTTCGCCAAATTAAATGCATCTCAATCAAATGCAGTACAACATGTCTTACAAAGACCCTTATCTTTAATTCAAGGTCCTCCAGGTACAGGTAAAACTGTCACATCAGCCACAATTGTATACCACTTGTCTAAGATTCACAAGGATAGAATCTTAGTCTGTGCACCTTCTAATGTCGCCGTCGATCATCTTGCTGCCAAATTACGTGATCTTGGTTTGAAAGTGGTTAGGTTAACAGCAAAGAGTAGAGAAGATGTGGAAAGTTCTGTCTCTAATTTAGCATTACATAATTTGGTCGCTAGAAGTTCTCAAGGTGAATTGAAAAAATTATTAAAATTGAAAGAGGAAGTGGGTGAATTATCATCCAATGATACTAAGAGATTTGTTAAATTGGTTAAGAAGACAGAATCTGAAATTTTGGCTAAAGCTGATGTAGTCTGTTGTACTTGTGTTGGTGCTGGTGATAAGAGATTAGATACTAAATTTAGAACAGTATTAATCGATGAAAGTACACAAGCTACAGAACCTGAATGTTTAATTCCAATCGTGAAAGGTGCTAAACAAGTTATTTTGGTCGGTGATCATCAACAATTGGGACCTGTTATCTTAGAGAGAAAAGCTGCTGATGCAGGTTTGAAACAATCATTATTTGAAAGATTGATTTCTTTGGGTCATGTTCCAATTAGATTAGAAGTTCAATATCGTATGAACCCTCACTTAAGTGAATTCCCAAGTAATATGTTTTATGAAGGTAGTTTACAAAATGGTGTTACCATTGAACAAAGAACAGTCACTAATAGTTCATTCCCATGGCCTATTCATGGTGTTCCAATGATGTTTTGGGCAAATTATGGTAGAGAAGAAATATCTGGTAACGGTACATCATATTTGAATAGAATTGAAGCAATGAATTGTGAACGTATCATTACAAGATTATTTAGAAATGGTGTTAAACCTGAACAAATTGGTGTTATCACACCATATGAAGGTCAAAGAGCTTACATTTTACAATATATGCAAATGAATGGTACTTTGGATAAGGACTTATATGTCAAAGTTGAAGTTGCATCTGTGGATGCTTTCCAAGGGCGTGAAAAAGATTATATTATTCTATCTTGTGTTCGTGCTAATGAACAACAAACTATTGGTTTCTTAAGAGATCCACGTCGTTTGAATGTCGCTTTAACTCGTGCTAAATATGGGTTGGTTATTTTAGGTAACCCAAGATCATTATCCAGAAATTCACTATGGAACCATTTGTTAATTCATTTCAGAGAGAAAGGTTGTTTAGTTGAAGGTGCACTTGATAACTTACAGTTATGTACAGTCCAATTAACCAAATTACCTCCAAGAAAAGACAGAAGAGCTGAATTGAATAACTTCGGTAAACAATTTCCAACAGATGGTGGTCTTGGTTCCGAAATGGGAGAATTTCCAAATATGCAAGACTTTGACACTCAAAGTTTAATGTCATTTGGTGCACCAGGTGGTACTAATGCATTCACACAAAATAATGACTTCTCATCATATTTGAATAATGGATACTGGAATTTCGAAAACTTTAAGCAAGATGAAACTAAAGATACGGATAACCAGAACGTGTATAATAATAACGGCCCAATGCTTGATGCAAACTTTGCTAGAGAATTAGCCAATCAAGAGGAAAATATGTCTCACAAAAATGCTACTGAATCATTGAATAGAGATTTTTCATCTTTTAACATTTGAAATATATGGAAAAGAGACCTCGTTTAATAGTATTTAGGTTGATACACTGAGGCAGGCATCTCATGTTAAGTCGTTTTGGTAGCTCACCCAAATCTTTGTGGTAGAATCAAAAACTTGATAAAGCTACTAGAATTGGTATTTTCTTCGAGCAATGTTAATTGAAACATTATTTATAGCCAGTATATATTTTTTATAGCAGTCGCTAAACGCTTGAATAGAAATGGTCACCTTTTAAGGAAATTTACGAATTTTTATAATAATTTTGTATAGTTATCAATACAATAAAGGCAACAAGTATTGTCTGTAAAACTAAATGGCAAGAACATTGAATTTGGCTATAGCACATACAAAATTATTGAAGAAGTCGTCATATGATTTGCTCGACTGCAGATGGTATGGAACCATTAATCCAGAACATAAATTGACAATGGCAGCAAAAAAAAAAAAGTAAAAAAGAAATGGACGAGTCCGGAATCGAACCGAAGACCTCTCCCATGCTAAGGGAGCGCGCTACCAACTACGCCACACGCCCAGTTATTTCTTGTTGATGTTGTAGAAACAACATTGGAAACTTCTAATTCGCAATCACATGACCCTTAAAGTAATTAACCCGGACATTAACGTCGCTAAATAATTACCTCTGACAATTCCGCTCCGGTTTATTGGAACTTGTTCTTGAGCCCTAACAAGTTCATCGACTGTGATTCAGTCCGGATAACCTGTTCCTATTTGGTAATAATTGGCATTCCCAATTATTATATAAACTGACTTTTCGTTAGAATATGTCTGTTTACTCTGTAGTTATATATTATACATAAAACTAAGTATCTTTTAAAGAACTAATCTGATTATCTGAATTCTGAATATCTAATATCATTATTAGATAGCGCTTCCACACCTGACTTAACTATTTGTTAATATCTGGTTATTCGACTCTGAATTACAACAGTTGAATGGGCTTTGTGGCTGAGCCATACAAAGTAAAAAATATCAACTTAAAAACGTGACTCAATAAGTTTATTTGCCATTAATGTGAATTTTCTTGATATAATTCTCTAGAAATGTGATATAGCATTAGCGTTGCCGTGAAAAAAATGTTTAAAAACTATTTAAAGAGATTATTCGAGTTTGAACATACATTTTTCTAATAATTGTCACTATAACAGATGCTATCCTATCTCTAAATCAAGCCTTCTATAACGTTTATATTACAAATGACAAATACGTGCTAAATAGTAATGATTATTGTCAGGACAATATTCCATTCTTTCGGTGGCAAAGTCCTTGCAGTAGAGATATAACTGGCCATGGAAAAAAACGAACACTTTCATCTTATATACTTTATACCTTACTCCTTTTTTTTAATTGAATGAAGGCATTGACCTAATAAAACAGTTTAATAATATTGAGTTACTAGAACCGGATGGCACCTACCTCTATAAATGTCTTCAAGTTGTTATTTAAGAGGATACATTGACCTCTAGATATACAATACAAGGCATTAAAAAGGCAGTCGCTCAATATTTTATAAAGTTCAATGATTTTCTAGTAGTTTCTTCTTATAAAATTGTTATTTCATCTTCGTTAAATGATATTTGTTCAGATTATATTAAATTCCCTGCGAAAACTTAAGTTACGACTGTTAATTGAAAAGTTTTAAGATTGCTTACTCGCTTAAAGTTTGTTGCACATATTAGACAAAAATTTTAACTTTTCAGACTTGAATTCTTTGATTCATGTTTTTTCTTTTATACCAGTTAGAACTGTGGTTAAGAAAGTTAATTGTACCCCTTTTATTGATCTTGATAATAATTTGTTTATTTTAAATATATATTTTCTATTAATTATTGGTTTTTAAATTTAATAAAATTATATAAAAGCAATAAAGTAACTAAACAAAGAAGAAAAGACTTGATATATTCACATTTTCTTCAAATTATAGTTAAAAAAACAACAGTTAATATTATTTAATTAATATACCCTAAATTAAAATTATTCAATTCATTGAATTAATTTTTCTTGAATTCCATGACAGGTCCAGTGAAATAGAAATGAAAGACAAATACATCATTGAAATTATATATTATCATATGTTTTATATTTATTGTATCGAATGGGAACGTTACTAATTGCAAGGTAAGCAGTTTCATATATCAGAAGATTTATTGAAAATTGTACTATTTTAAAATTAAATAAATATTATAAAACTATTACAAAACTATCCAGAATAATCATGTAGTAGCAATGATTTCATACTAATAGCTATATGTAATAGTGGTGAATTAACATATAGTTAATAGGTATTAAATTACAAGTGTTTTATCGATAATAAATGTTATTATGTCATACAGCTGTAACTTACAACTATAATCTTGTGGCAAATTTATAAAAAGTAGACCATGTTAATTTAATACTAGAATCTAATGATAATTCTGGGCGCAATTGTATTAACTTATCAATGAACTCATCACATATATCTTCCTTATTTTTGTTCTTAGGGTCCACTTTCCATGAATGGTATGCACTATACGTTTTTAAATATTGACCAAATTGTCTTAAAGTTATCTCTTTGGCAATAGATAAATGAGATTCTTGAGAAGTAGTTGATTGACGACTTTCTACACCGTTAAAGTAAACTTGTGTGATGTTACCAAACAAATTCTTATCAAATTCCAAATTTTTAAGTAATGATCTTAGAATAGAACGACCTGGTTCTTGCCAATAAGGACCTAACTGATCTTTTCCATAAGTATAGTCATCTAAAATTTCATCAAATTCAGGATAATCGGTTATAACGGGGTCAGCATACCCCCAGATAGCAAAGATACCACCTTGTCTTAATTTGGCAGCTACACTTTCTTGAAAAACTTTGAAATCAAACCAATGGACACATTCAGCAGCAGTAATCATATCACAGGACTTATCATCACTTAAGAAGGTAAAATCATCATAAGATGAGACTTTAAAACTTACATTAGATATACCCTTTTCTTTAACTAAATCAGTAGCTTGTTGAATCATCACCCTTGAAACGTCTGTTCCTACAATTTCTTCAAATTCTGGAAACTTTTCTGCCAATTGGAATGTTGCCGTACCTGGTCCACACCCAATGTCAACCAACGTATGGTTTTCTATACGGGAACCATATTCTTTCAAAATATGGTAGAATGAGTCAGGATATGTGGGGCGATCTAAAGAATAGGCATTCGCATTAAAATCAGGGGCGGAAAATGTTGACATTATTATATTTGTATTATGATTTCGAGTTCAATTATCTTATGCACCAATACTTGAATTGGAAATAGGCATTTATAATACCTTATAATACCTTTGGTAGACCCTTTATATAGATTTGCTAAAATGACATACATTGTCTTATACTGAGAAAACTCGGGCCGAATTCCGGAGAACTTTCAAAGATTTCGATATAATATATGGAAGTAAGTCATTGTATTATGTCAATTGAAACCGTAAAACGGGCCGGTGTGTGTGTGTGGCATAGTTGTTTGGGATAAATATTCTAGATAGAGTGCCGTTGGTTTCATATGGTCTAAGTGTCATTAAAAAATAGTTCAAAGGATTATATCAATTGTAAAATATATTTGAAATATAAACATCTTGTATTATATGAAACATTCTAATAGTGAGAACTATCATGTATATAGAGATTTTAAGAAAAAGTTATCAAGAGTGTGCCATAAAAAACTCACTCAGTTAAATACAAAAAAAGTTCCTTATTTCATAGAGAACATGGCTGGGGCTTCACCTTCTGGACCAATGTATTTTGGATCTCTCCATGGACCAACATCGGACAAGTATAAACCACCTTCAGCTTCACTGACTTCAGTCTTACCACCGAACTTCTTTGGTAAGTTTTCAGCTGGAATTTGTTTTAATAATTCCTTTGAATAAGAACCACCAAGGATGAAAATCTTAGAGACAGTAATTGGATCCAAAAATGGTTTGAATAATCTGAAGGCAGTAGAGAACCCGAATGGGGCATTGATTATATAAAACTTACCCATACGTTCTGGGTAGTAGTTTTGACCGATGAATGAGGCTTCTCTCACGTATGATATGACACTGTAAGCACTTGAGATGGAAATACCCTTCAAATCCAAAACGGTACAAGAAGTTTCCACCAAATGACCAGCAGCTCTAGAACAAGCTGGTAATCTGTGGTTAACAACAACTTCATATTCCCACACCAAATTCTTTAACATACGTTCTTCAGTGGTGATCTTATGCATTTCGTGTAAATTGACAGCACCCAATTCTTCAAAATATAGTGGACGACCATCTTTATCAGTGTTGTGATAGTATTGAGGGTAGTATTTAGCTACTAATGGCTTTTCATCGTATTTGAAATCTTGTAAGATAGTATCAGTACCATATTCTTTTCTCCATTTTTCACAATTGTCAAACATAACTCTAGCTTGTTCAATGTCAAACTTTCTAGCTCTTAAGAAACGTAACAAAGTGGCATCATCCAAACGTTTCACATGGCCGGCTTCTTCCAAAAGCTTTCTAAGGACAACCACGGCATCTTCTTGTTCAGGAGTCAAGTTCCCCAAAGTACCAGGTAAAGAACCAGGTTGACAAACTTGTGGGTATGAATCTAATATTGTCTTTTCTTCAGCCTAAATATAATTAATGAGGATCAATAAGATCACATAAAGAGTTTTGTTAGTAATAATAATCTTCCATTGAATGGTAAATAATAAAGGTACACGTATATTCTCAACAGATCCATTTTCCAACGGAATTGAAAATCCTTTTCTGTTTAGAAGATACGGAATCAATATTAGTCCCTTTCTGAAAACCAATTCTTCAATTTTAACATACGGTAACCATTTTCCTAGGTTGTAGAGTTATAGCAGACTTGTATCGAAAGTATAAAGCGTAACAATCACAGATTCAAATGATTCAAGTAAGTTAAACGTTGTCATTTCAAACAAATACGGGCCAATTGAGGGAAAAAAAAATTGTTTGGAAAAAAACAGAATCGCGTTACACGAACGTGAATGTGCAAAAGGAAAACAGACAGACGCGTAAATCTGGGTTATACTGACGTGAGATCTTGACGCGTATATAGTGCAATCCAGGGGAAGGTTGATAGATATAGAGATAGTTGCAGAAGATGGAGAGTATTCAAAGTGTTGCACCTCCATTAGGTGGATTGGGAAAGAGTACGCTGTTCGGCGAGTACAATGAACCGAATAATAATGTCAGCGATGACATTGAAGGTGTTCACCAATTTATATCTAGCTCTGGTAAAAACATTCAATTGAAGTTGAAAGAGCGCAGCGCTAACCCATATGGGGTGGTAAATCCATATGGAGACAATCTTGTTAATAATACCACCAATTGGAAAGATGACGAAACGTATGGGATCAATATCAATACATTATTGGATAAAATTGCTGCCAAGAGTAATGATAAACAGCCAGAAGAAGCAGAAGAAGAAGAAGAAGAAGAACAATCTCATAAAAAGAAACCTAAGAAACTTTGGGTGGAAAAATGGCGCCCGAGATCATTTCTTGATTTAGTTGGCAATGAAAAGACAAATAGAAGAATTTTGGGATGGCTACGACAATGGTCATTTGCTGTTTTTAAAGAAGAACTTTCTCCTCATTTTGCCACTATTAAAGCCGATAAGAATGGAGTACCAATTCCTGAAACGGATCCTTACCAGAGACCACAAAGGAAAATCTTATTAATCCATGGACCTCCCGGTATTGGTAAAACTTCTGTTGCTCATGTGGTAGCCAAACAAGCAGGTTATTCTATATCTGAAATAAATGCCAGTGATGAAAGAGCAGGTCAAATGGTGAGAGATAAAGTACAAAATATATTATTTCATCATACGTTTAACGATAAACCCGTATGTTTGATTGCTGACGAAATTGACGGTAGTGTAGAGAGTGGGTTTGTTAAAGTGTTACTAGACATTATTTACAAAGACATTAAAGCAACAAATAAAGTTAGATATGCTCCACAATTTAAATCATCTAAATCGAAAAAAAACAATAAAAAGACATCGAGTGTTTTACTTCGTCCAATTATTGCCATTTGTAATAATTTATATGCTCCTGCATTAGAAAAATTAAGACCACATTGTGAAATTATCTCATTTAAGAGACCATCTGATAGTGCATTACAAGAACGTTTACAACATATTTGTCAAAAGGAAAAACTTGGATTCCCCATAAAGACATTAAATGATTTGATAGATTTAGCACAAGGTGATGTAAGAAATTGTATTAATAATTTACAATTTATGGCGAAGAATAATACAAAAGATTTGACCAATTTGAAAATTGATTCAAACGAACAACAAAATAATACATGGGGGTCCAGTGAAAAGGATACCGCTATATTATGGTTTAAGATTGTGAATCAAATATTTAAAAAAGACCCTCATAAACAAATACGAGATCAATTTTATTCCATCTTACATGGTGTAGAGATGAATGGTAATTATGATAGAATCATTCAAGGTTGTTTCACATTATACCCAACTGTCAAATATTCAGATAATGGTGTAACCAAACCTTCAGAGATTGCAGATTGGTTATATTTCCACGATATGATGTACAAATCAATGTATGAACATAATGGTGAATTATTACGTTATTCATCTGTTGCACCTTTAGCATTTTTCCAAAAATTTAGTGATGTGGCTAATAAAGAAGATCTTAGAATTAAAAACCTTGAATATGAACAAAGAGAAGCACTGAAGGCTAATACAGATATTATAGCCACTATAGGTAGAAATGTGACTGCACTTTCACCCAAATTAGCTTCATTTTTGAATAAGAGGGCATTAGTCTTTGAAATTCTTCCACATTTGGATACAATGCTTTCGAGTGATTTACTAAAAGTGAAAGATTTACAATTGAAAAATAGTATGATTAACAATATGTTATCATTACTTAATACATTCCAATTAGATTTGATAGAAATGGAAAATGAATTTTCCAATAATCGTCCAGTTCTAACAGTCAATCCACCACTAGATTCGATTGTTGTATTTGATTCTAAAAAATTAAAGGACATAATGTTGAAAAGACCACATAGTTTAACTCTTTTATTAGCTAAATCTGAAGAGAATAAAGTTAAGAAGAGACATCATGATCAAGTGTTGAAAGAAAAAGCCGGTTTGGAAGAAAATAAAAATAAAATTAAAAAAGCTAAGACAGCTGGATCCACAATTGATTTCTTCAAGAGTCAATATGAAAATATAAATAAACATGCAGAAGAAGGGGAAGAGGACACTGCAGAAACCAATGGATCCAGTGACAACAGTAGTCGTTCTAAAGCAGCTGCTGAACATACAAGAATCTGGGTTAAATACAAAGCAGGGTTCTCCAATGCAGTTCGTAAGAATGTCTCTTGGACAGATTTATGGGAATAATATATATAAAAAATTAAATAGTGAATCTTATATGACTGTGTTACCAACTTGTTACCAGTTCGTTTCCAACTCCATTTGGTTTTTCAAACGTGTAATGGCACAGTGTCTGGGACAACAAAATTTAAGCGGTGTGGGTGCCTCCAGTATGTGGTGTCTGGGTCTTTATCCGAGATTTTCAGGCAAAAAGTTGAAAGAATTAGTTAGTCACTTGTACAGTCCTGTAATGCAGGTTGTGTGCTTGCAATTTTGCTTTTGTAATTCTTTAACAATCAATATTCTGTTTGTCCGATATTGTAGTTACCAATATGCTTATAGTTTATGATGCTATAATTGGTCACGTGCTACTAGTATGACG
>PPOP03000094.1:0-12554 GCA_003708535.3 Kazachstania bromeliacearum | reverse complement strand
CGTCATACTAGTAGCACGTGACCAATTATAGCATCATAAACTATAAGCATATTGGTAACTACAATATCGGACATGTTTATATTATAGTATATATAGGTTCTTGTCCTTATCCTTTTAGTAAAGAATAAGATAAGTTAAATATATACATAAGTACAACGAAAGTATGAATTTAAATTAGATGATTTACTTGACTTTTTATATTAATCCAAGCTCAATTATAATCCCTATTTTCCATTAAGTAATTTATCCTTTAATGTGGTTGACTCCTATTTAGCATCATTCATTATGAGCCCCTATAGTGATAGTTAGCCCCTATGGTGCTAATCTAGCCCCTATAGATCTTATAAACTTCTTAGGGTTCTTATAATTTCTTTTGCACATTTGTTAAACCAATGTCGGACACTTATACATTGGTTAAAGTTTAACTATAACTCAACGTATACAGCGTGATATTTATCCTTCAATACGTGTGACTCCTAGCCATATTTGCTCGATAAACAATTCATTATCACGTGCTTTTCTGTGTAAATTCGTTTCCATCAAAGCAAACAAAACATCCGAAATGAAATTAGAGATTCTTATTCCTCGTGGCCCAATGGTCACGGCGTCTGGCTACGAACCAGGAGACTCCAGGTTCGAGTCCTGGCGGGGAAGAATTGTTTTTTTTGCTTCAGTAAAATGTCACTACTCTTTATAATCGCAGCAGCACCACCTACCTAGAACAAAGCCTAAACTGCAATATTTAATATCAGTACAACACTCTGTGGATCTTTTGTCTAAAATATAACTTTATATACATCACTTGACACGAACACAGTGGAAAATCTTCTCAAAAACAATTTTGAAAAGATTCCAATAAGTCTGCACTACTACTCTACACTGAAGAACAACCAGCACGTTACCTCAAACACTCTAACAGTAACAATGTCCGGTCGTCAAGGTGGGAAAATGAAGCCTCTAAAGCAAAAGAAGAAACAACAACAAGAGTTGGACCCTGAAGAACAAGCTTTCAAAGACAAACAAAAGGCCGATGCCGCTGCTAAGAAAGCCATGATGGGTAACATTAAAGCCGGGAAACCATTAGTGGGTGGTGGTATTAAGAAATCTGGTAAGAAATAAGCGTATACCAATGCCTTATATATAGTAGTTATATATTTGTTAGTTACTAAATTATGTCTGTCACATAACACGAATACTATTATATGGGACTAACCCATTTTTTTCTTTAATTTGAAAGATTAAAACAGTTAAATGTATGTATCTTGAAAGAGTGGTTTGAGAGAATATAGAAAGTATAGAATAATATGAGTGGTAGTAGTGGTAAGAATAATAACAATAAAAACAGGACGGGTAAGGCTTTGAGTAAATATAAGATTGTGTTTCTTGGTGAACAAGGTGTGGGGAAAACTTCATTGATTACAAGATTCATGTATGACACATTTGATGATCATTATCAAGCAACCATTGGGATAGATTTCTTATCCAAGACGATGTATATGGATGATAAGACAATTCGATTACAATTGTGGGATACCGCTGGCCAGGAAAGATTTAGATCATTGATTCCATCTTATATTAGAGATTCAAGGGTCGCTATTGTTGTATATGATATCACTAAGAAAAAATCATTTGAATTTATTGATAAATGGATTGAAGACGTTACGAATGAAAGAGGTGAAGAGAATGTTATTTTGGTCATTGTGGGGAATAAGTCTGATTTAAGTGATGAAAGGCAAGTGACTATTGAAGAAGGTGAAGCAAAGGCAAACTTATTAGGTGCTTCTATATTTATGGAAACTTCAACAAAGGCAGGTTATAATGTGAAAAACTTGTTTAAGAAAATTGCAAAATCATTACCTGAATTTCAAAATACTGACGTTAATCCATTAGACATGACATCTGAACAACAACAATCTTCGTCATCATCTGATAAACCTGGTGTTATTGATATTTCCACTAATAATGAAAATAATGATTCGAATAGTTGTCAATGTTAATTTGTTATTTATTTTGAGGGCATCATTGTATATCTTTTTTATGTAAACTATAGAAAATAATCTAATAATATTGATATAACAAAATTACATTAAATATTATCTATCATCTTTTAATTAATTTAAAACTATTAGATTTTATTAAACAATTCCAATTATAAATAATTATAAGTGGCAGCTATAATTATATCAGTGTTAGCTAAAAAGGAAAATCGATGTTAACCCGCTTATCCTAAACATTGGAGATAAGCCATGGATTATATGATAACTTCTCATTCCATATAGCAAGGAAGATAGCTAATAGATATTTTAGATATTTTTAGATTTTCATAGATTGCTCTTGACGGAAAGATCTTAATTAATAAAGTAGTGTTAATAAACATATTTGTTATAACATACGCCGTATAAAACGAACACTGAAAAATTAATTGTGCCGCAATTAAGTACTTTAACTATGGTCAATGATTATACTCCTATATGCCATACTATTTATACTCCTATATACCATACTATTTATACTAAAGCACAATATTTTAAGTTTATTCATCTATATGCATTATATATCCTCTACATGTCTCCAAATTCTGTATCTACAAATGTACCATCTCTTAATAAAATTTTACATAATTTGGGTATAATTTCCACGTGTAACGGTTCTAAAGGAAATTTTTCACCGTCAATAGAAAATAACCCCGAATTATTATTAGTAAAACTATCACAATCATTAATATCGGTCTTTGGTACTAATTTATATGCAAATATCTTGGCATGGACCACTTCAGGTTGTAATACGTGTGAACCTTTATCTAATGCTAATAAAATGGGAATCATCCGAGTGAATGGAGTACGAGAATCTGTTAAGACCATATCCATCACACCATCTGAAGGTAATGCAGCGGGGAAAAATTTAGTATCCGCTGCCACATACGGCATTTTACCTGTGTAGAAAATACCTAAATTGTCTGTCAAGGAAGAGTCAACTTTTTCCCAATCGTCGGGAACACCATCTGCCATAGGATATTTGATCTTGAAAATTTCATCAGTGATTAACCGTGGTTCCAGTAGGTCAATACGATGACAATCATTATGTAACTTGGCAGTTTCGTTCAAATAATGTAATTTTAAATCTGTTTTATTCTTTGTGAAATATTTCACATATAAATCACAAGGATATTTTTTCCTTTGTAAAATATTAAATGCTACACCTAACTCAAACCTGGCGGGTCCCATCCACCTAATAAATTCCGTATTAATATCTGATTCTGCAATGATACCGTATGTTTGTGATAAAAATGATAGCTTGGGTACACCGTTGTATGATGGTTGTGAAAGACACATTATATCGCTACGAATTTCTACTGATTTAATCAAAAACAAAGTCGCATATGAAGGATTATTAGTCCAATGACATGAAACACTCATGGCATTACCTGAACCACAGGGGATCTGCGTAATAGCCAATTTATTAAATGCTCGTACTCGATCAGGTCTTTTATATAACCCATTAATCACTTCATGTGGGATACCATCACCAGATGCACATGCTATTAAATCATATTTATCGATATCCATATTTTCGGCAATCTCTATTGCATGGCCAGCATATTTAGTGTATTGAATGTCAAACGTAAACTCACTAGCCATTAACAATCTTTTAGCTTTCCTCATAAATATTTTCTTTGCATTACGTTTACCACCAAATGGGTTAATAATTACCAATAAATGTCTATATCTTTTAGAATTTTTATAACTTCTTCGAAGAATCTCTTCTACCACGTCTTTATCATCATTTTCCTGTGGTGTATACTGTATCAGCAAAGTTAATATTTTCGGAACCACGTCATTTCTTCTTGGCTTAGCAAATGTAATATCAATTAAATGGTGTGAGGAATTCATATCAATATTCGGTAATTTTTTTTTGTTTAAATTTGGATTTGTTAAATCCATATGTTTAGCATTAAGAATAATATTATAAGGTATCACTGAATTTGTTGGTAATTGTCCGTTTACGGAAGCATATTTATTGGGTTGATTGTTTTTAGTTTTCTCCTCGGTAGAATTATTGCTATCTGCAGATAATGACGAAACGCTATCACTTAGACAAGTGACACAACTGACAAATGAAGCAGTCTCTAACTGAGAATCTGAATCTGTAGTATTGGCAAAACTGGTAGTACTACTAGACATACTAGTGCGGCCTCCCAAAATCACAGAATAATCCTGATATTCATTAGGTTTAGGTTTTCTAGATTTGATCAATATACCATCTTCAGTTAATACAGCTAAAGATATTGGTCCATCATCTTTATGTTTTTTATTCTTATGTTTGTGATGTGCTGTATTGGGTGAACTTTGATACAATAGATTGCCAATTCTTCTTCTTCTTCCACTATTATTTGAATTTTTATTATATGTCGTAGTTGTTTCATTAGATGACAGTTCTGAAGCATTAGAACCAGAAGAAGATGTCAAAGAATCAGGTAATGACGACGTAATTGATTTAGCCAAGTCACTATAACCAGGGACCGACGTTGATCGCGGTATATTATCATTCTCCACATGTGGCTTAACGTTATCATTAGTAGAGGTGGATTGTTTGGGTTTCCTCCGCAGTCCTCTCCTTACCAAAGACTCTCTATTCGTTATTAAGCTTCTCATTTTTGGTTATCCAAAGTGGAGAAAGTAGCCCACTTGAATCGTCTCTTGCACTTGTTCTGAGTTTATACGCTTTCACCAGGAGAATGTGTGTGTTAGATCTTAACAAAATGCTTTTCCCTCCAAAATTTAATTTTTCCGGGGCTCAAATTGGTCATCATTCATTAACTATAAACATGTAAAAGACTGCTATTGTGTAAGTAATGGTAGTCAACTGGTGGGGCACATATTATTGGAACATATATATCCTGTGTATTATTACAAATATCGAATATTATTGGTAGGTTAGTAATTTATATTGAGAGAATAAAGAGATGTCTCAAATAGTTTATCTCTTCGGAATTAAAACCATTATCATATAATATAAATATATGTATACTTATATAGAAACAAGTTATAAACACAGAGCCTTCATAGTTGTATTAAATTATAACGAGTGTAATACAGAAGATATTTCAAATTGAACTTCAGACTATACTTGATGTCTAACTAAGATGCAAGTTTCGCCGTAGTTGAATTTTATCAGAAGTGCTTTATTTCAGTATTACAAACGCTGTAAGGGCTAGATAAACTTTATCATTTATAAACAATTTTATCAGGGATTACCACGTTTGTTTTCTGTTGGATTTTAAATTTAATTGGAATATTTGCTTTGGTATTGTTAGCGTCTTCAACATAGAATAATGCTTCATTATCATTATTCTTGATAATTGGGTATATATACGTTGTTGCTTTTGTGTTTGCTGTAGGTGTTGGTACTAGAATTGGACCGCTGAGATCAACATTCTCATCCACTAATTCATCAATATCAAAATTGCTACCATTACCATCGTGGTTAGTACGTGCCTCTGTTGTAAACACATTTAATCTACACATTGGACACGTTTGGGACCTAGTTAACCAATTTTTCAAACATTTGTAATGTAGCATATGACCACATGGTAATCTCTTTGGTTTATTATTGTTGTTAATTTGATGGTCGTCTGATATTAATTCATCCATACAGACAATACATAAATTGTCCTCACCTTGATTTAACCTTGTGATATCTTGTAATTTACTATCCAATTGTTTATTATTAGAATGTATCTTATAAAGGGATGAACCGGAAGACAATAAAGTCAATACATCCCATACAAAATCTTTTAATAAAACGGACTGAAATTTCATAGGGATTAAGATCGATAAATGTAACAAAGTTTTCAATAATTTAGTAGTGAATTCAATTATTTTTTCAAAGATGAACTTATTCTCCAATGACCCATCGTCATCGTCATCGTTATCGTCTTGTGAAATGTAAAATGCACATAGATTTAATATAGTGTTTGCCAGAAGGTTTAGCCAGTCTAATAAAACGTTAACAAATTCAACACCGAAAAACACAAATTTGACATCATACAATGGTGACTTAGCATATAGGTCAAAAAAACATGATTTAGCTAAATATACATCAATGATGGCAAAAATGATTAGATTCCTCATGTAATTTGATAAAATTAATTGTGATAATGTGGTGGTGTTTGTAATATGTTGACATAATGCTTCTAAACGATCCTTTAAAACCCAGTCTGACATCTTCAACCATAGAAGTAATATGGCATACCCTACAATAGAGATCACTTGTTTATCCTGAAACATTGATGTTATCATTATCATACTAATTAGAGTTAAGGGAAACCTTTCCATCAAATGTTCCGTCTCTATGAGCCTCAATTCACCAAACAACCAATGTGTCATCGAAGACCAAATTAGCCACACGTTAAGCAAAGACCATATACATACAACAATAAAATTGACACCAGAAGTACATTTGATGGACCATTGCAGAAAGGAATGTGACTGTGTATATGCTCTGAAAGCACACACTACCGCCACACACCACACTCCCGTAGTAATACCCACCAGTTGCCTCCTCGTAGTCCCCGTTATATTAATCATCACTACCCAGTCTTCTCGTTGGCACTTATTGCCCTTCTCATGACACAAAGGGGACTAGCTAATTAATTAATACCACGTATATTAAACCATATTTACTAGTCACTGTACACGGATTTGATATTCACTATATACGAACAAGTAGAAAAATGCCACTTAATAGTCACTTGATATCCAAATATCAACATATAATTACTTAGATTGTTAGAATTAATTAAAAAAGTTTATATAAAAGGTGTTTTCTTGAAAGTGAGAAACAAACTAATAAATAAACATCACAGAATATGCCAGTATCAACAGTGGATCGACGTTTCTTCTCGGCAGAACTGAATAAAACAAATTTTGATATTATCCTGCATTATGATGTCGTAGTAACTGTCTAACATAAACTTATGATTCATCTATATTTGTATCGGTCCAAAGTTTTGCAAGTTCAGCATACCATTCTAATTCCTCTTTTGAAAACTCGATAATTACACCTTTATTGTTTTCAGGGTTTTTAGCATCTCTAATGGCATGAGCACATTTACGATATCCATTACAATCCTTTGACCCTTTCCATTCATGGGGGATGATCACAGCCTCTATAGTAATGGGAGAATTTTCTGCCTTACGCAATCCTTCCAGATCACCATATTTCTCTTTATAATATTCAGTATCTTCTTTCCATCTCTTTTCAGCGTCTTTTCTTTTACATGTCTTTAACCCGCCATTGGTCCATAGGACTCTATTGTTCTCATCAATATGAACAAGTTGGGTTCCACATACGCTATATTTTTCATGATGGTTTGGGTCTTGCTCAAGTTTACCGATAGTACCACCCCAATTTTGATTAACATCGAAACTATGACCCATATAGAAACTTCCTAACACAAAGTACTCTTTGTCTCCCCAAGAGCAAGCATTAGCACCATCAGAAAAACCAAAAAAAAATCCTGCTAAAATATTCATTAACCTTTCTCTTTTATTCAATATAATAACACCACTTTCGATATTTTGTTTTGTATTGTAATCTACAAACTCCTTGAAAGTAGCTTCTGCAGGTGGTAAATCTTTAATGGAAACACCTCTATTTTCTTTTGACCATCTGCTTCCAAATTTAACTCTATCCCCAAGTAATTCCATTTCTTCCAATGATGGATCCATTATTGGAATTGTCAAAGCACATTTTTCTGACAAACGCTCACCCAAAAGTCTATCTTTAAATAGAAATAACCCTGTATCTTTATACCCTTGGATTTCAAAGAACTCTTGGGGTGGAATAAATGGAACTACATCGGAATCGAAAAAAACAGCATCTTTGAGTGTACTAAACAAGACAGCCAAATACTTATTGTAAAACCTACGGACGTGTTTTTTTGTCCATTGTTGATTTAATAGGTTTGAGGAATCTACTAAATAAATTTGAGTTTCAGTTTCTAGAGCAACTGCCTGCATTTTTTCAAAATATTCATTATTCATGTCTGCCAAAGATACAACTACTTGAATTGGCAATGTATTACCTATTTTATTTAAAATTTTAGTCATTTTTAATAAAAGGTAATCCTCTTTTACAGGCAGTGTAGTAATTATACCAGATTTATTAGACAACCTAGCAAAATTATTCCAAAAATTCAAGTTAAAATCTTCAATATTGTCCACTTCAGGGGATGGTACTAAAGAATCATCCAAAGGTTTACCTAGGGACAGATCATATGTTTTAGGCCACAATATCTCCTTCTCATTCCATGCCATGAATGGAAACAATCTAGAGTTGTAATCACTTCCAGTAATATTTCTTTCTGACAAAAAAGGATGATCAAACACTTCATTTAATGTTAGATTGCCTTCCATGAAACAGTAATCATAAACCCTTAATCTTTCTAGTGTTAACTCAAAGTTGGATTTCGAAATTAGAAAATTTTCAGTAGGTTCCCAGTTAGCACTTGTATTCCAGTGTGGGGTTATTTCATATATGTTGGCAATGATGTCTGCACATTGTTCCAGCTTGGAAGCAGTATGCCATTTTTTCAACAGTTGTTTCTCAGTAATAAGTAGAGCGTTGTCAACAGTGGATGATCTATCTGCTCTCTTTCTAGAGATACTCTTGAATGGTGACAGCGAGTTACCACTTCTAAATGAGTCCAATATATCTTTTTGTGAAGACCATTTTTCCTGTGCTGTAACCAAGGAAGGAGTAGTGATGTATTCTATAATTTGTTCATGTCCATTTGAAGCTAAAAGAGTCATCATCAAAACAATAAGAAGTGCTCCAAATATGACCCTTTTCGCCATAAAAGGGGTCCTAAATCTTTTAAAAGAGGACATTACGATCCTCACAGGTTCAGGCATCTTGTATTATTACACTAGCAGCAATATAGTATAAGTGTTGAAGTGCTCTGAACATTCTGCCATAAATAGAAACGACAATTTTTTTTTTAAAAATCTTCAAAGCAAAAGCAATAACCTCACGTGTTTGTTTACTTGGTGCAAATACAGACAGTTGAACAGGTTTCAAACCATGAAGTGATCCACAGTTTCAGAGCTACTGTTCCACACTTTGGTGGCTTATTTCAACCCCCATTTTAAAATTGAGATGAACTCCTCTAGTCCGTTGTTTCTTCACTATCATTAATATAATCAAACCACAATATATGAATCTATATTGATTCAATGTATCCATCACGTTCCAGGTAGTCTATAATTTGTATTTTACGAATATATTATATTGGATTCTGACGGCTAACTAACTCTTGATATTCCTACCCATATATTTATGTGTTACTTTTATACGCTGAAAGGAACCTAATCAGATATATCATAGATCCTGTAAAATAATGTCAATCTACTTATTTTATACACAAATTCAACAGACGCATCACTGTTTCCTTAAAATTTCAATAATCTCATATTTAAGCTATGTATTGGACGTACGTATTACTCAATAGAATTCCTGTGCCCTTATTATTCATTTATGTTTGTTTCAGTCCAAAGTTTCGCCAGTCCAGCATACCATTCCACTTCTTCTTTTGAAAGCTCCACGATTACACCTTTATTGTTTTCGGGGTTTTTGTCATCTCTAATGGCTTCTGCACAGTGGCGATAACCATTGCAATCCTTTAACCGTTTCCAATGGTGTGGAACAATCGCAGCCTCCACAGTTACCGGAGAATTTTCTGCCCTTTTCAATGCTTTAAGATTGTCGTATTTTTCACTATAATATTCAAAATCGTCCTTCCATCTATTTTCAGGATTCAATTTTTTACATGTTTTCATACCACCGTTAGTCCATACTAATTTCATCAACGTGAACAATTTGAGTTCCACATACCTTGTAATTTTCAGGATGTTTGGGATCTTATTCCAGTTTTCCAATAGCACCACCCCAATGCGAATTAACATCAAAACTATGTCCCATATAAAAGCTTCCCAACACAAAGTTTTCTTTGTCACCCCATGAACAGGAATTAGCAGCAGTAGATATTCCGTAAAAAAATCCTGCTAAGATTTTCATGAATCTCTCTCTTCTGTTGAATATTATGACACCACTTTCAATATTATGACGTGTATTATAATCGATGAAAATCTTGTAAGTAGCTTCTGCAGATGATAGATATTTAAGGGAAACACCTCTATTTTCTTTTGACCATCTGCTTCTAAATTAAACTCTATCCCCAAGTAACTCCATTTCTTCCAATGATGAATCCATTATTGGAATTGTAGAAGTACATTTTTCGGGCATTTTCTCACCTGATTCTCTATCTTTATAGAAGAACAACCCTGTATCTTTATAACCTGGCATTTCGAAAACCTCTTGTGGGCGGATAAATGGAACTACATCAGCATCTAAGAATAAATTATCTTTAAACATACCAAATAAAACAGCCAGATATTTATTATCAAATTTATGGACATGGTTTTTAGTCCAAGGCTGATTTAATAGAATTGTTGAATCCACTAAATAAATCTGAGTTTCAGTCCTTAGAGCAATTGTCTGTATCCTTTCGAAATATGCATTACTCATATCCGCAAGGGAGACGACTACTTGTATCGGCAATGTATTACCTATTTTATTTAAAATTTTAGTCATTTTTAATAAAAGGTAATCCTCTTTTACAGGCAGTGTAGTAATTATACCAGATTTATTAGACAACCTAGCAAAATTATTCCAAAAATTCAAGTTAAAATCTTCAATATTGTCCACTTCAGGGGATGGTACTAAAGAATCATCCAAAGGTTTACCTAGGGACAGATCATATGTTTTAGGCCACAATATCTCCTTCTCATTCCATGCCATGAATGGAAACAATCTAGAGTTGTAATCACTTCCAGTAATATTTCTTTCTGACAAAAAAGGATGATCAAACACTTCATTTAATGTTAGATTGCCTTCCATGAAACAGTAATCATAAACCCTTAATCTTTCTAGTGTTAACTCAAAGTTGGATTTCGAAATTAGAAAATTTTCAGTAGGTTCCCAGTTAGCACTTGTATTCCAGTGTGGGGTTATTTCATATATGTTGGCAATGATGTCTGCACATTGTTCCAGCTTGGAAGCAGTATGCCATTTTTTCAACAGTTGTTTCTCAGTAATAAGTAGAGCGTTGTCAACAGTGGATGATCTATCTGCTCTCTTTCTAGAGATACTCTTGAATGGTGACAGCGAGTTACCACTTCTAAATGAGTCCAATATATCTTTTTGTGAAGACCATTTTTCCTGTGCTGTAACCAAGGAAGGAGTAGTGATGTATTCTATAATTTGTTCATGTCCATTTGAAGCTAAAAGAGTCATCATCAAAACAATAAGAAGTGCTCCAAATATGACCCTTTTCGCCATAAAAGGGGTCCTAAATCTTTTAAAAGAGGACATTACGATCCTCACAGGTTCAGGCATCTTGTATTATTACACTAGCAGCAATATAGATTTAATTAAAGTTTCCGTAAACTTTTCCCATATGTTTAAGAAGCTGATAAAAGAAATTTATCTTACGGGCTTGTTTACATAGTAAGTTATATATACAAATATTTTCAATAAAAAATCAAAACATCGAAATTTGGCCTTGTGAGAGCACGTGTAATAGAAATTTACTTTATTAATTATTAAACTAGGTATTTATTTGATATATTTTGTATTTTGTTCTTCAGGTATAAGAAATTACCGTGGAGGTGTTTTTTTGTACGTACGGTCCAAGTCGTTGTTCAGATGTAAAAAGTGTATAAATTTGTCACACTCTTTTCAACTCATGCAGTTTAGATGACTGGTTCATGTGATTGATAACTTAGAAAATTTTATTAAACAATAGTCCAGTGTTTCATTTGAAAATGTATAAGGTTGTTAAGCCGCTAGAATCAGTAAAACTTAGAATAACAATTAAAAACAAAAAAAAAAAATATGGAACGATTATCTTGCTTCAGCATTGATAATAAATGAAAAGTCTCTTTTTTTTTGCTCAAATTCATTCAAAGTAGAATAAGTTAATTTTCGATGAATAAGAAAGATTTCACTGTGTTCGTTAGATTTAGACGCAGGTTGTGATAATAATGAGACGGGGTGAGACTATGTTTGAATGGTATATCGGAATAACGTAAAGTTTCCTCTATCTTTTATATAACACAGATACGATGAAAATAATTTATAATTTATAATCAAGATAGCCAGAAACGTCATCTCGGTTTATGATTTTTTTGATTTCTATAAGTTTTTGCAGAGGTTTCGATATTTACTGTAAGTGCGCAAGATGTTTTCTTTATATACTGAAGAACTATAAAATATAGTTATAAGAGTGTAGGCTAAAAATGAAAAAACTGTATGTTAACCCACTTATCCTAAACATGGGAGATAAGTCATGAGTTAAACGATAAATTATTAGTATAACGATAGATTATCATCAGATAACTATTATACTTGATTCTTCATAGAAAATCTAAATTATATATAAAGATAAGTGTCTCACACAATAGGATATTTCCATATTTTGTAACAGTTAACAT
>PPOP03000093.1:0-13450 GCA_003708535.3 Kazachstania bromeliacearum | reverse complement strand
AATTAATCATAAAATTGTAAGGTTTTATATATTTTATATATTATTTTTATATTATTTATTATATAAAAAATCACAGAAGATATTTTACTTTACCTAGATATAGTATTCAAATATAGCCTCACTTCATATTATCATAATTATTATTAAATCATGTCAACTTCACCTAAATCTTTTACTTTCCGTGATAAAATAATCGAACTATCTTAATTATGATTAAAATGAACAAAAACTTTTTTTAGTCAAGATATATGCCAAATTATAGGATTTATTGATATCAATCCCAGTGAAAAAAAAGTAAACACCATATTCCTTCCTTGAAAATACAAAGAACAATTCAACTGTAAGTTTTAAAAAATAGTTTATGTTGGAAGATATTCACCTATTATCCAAATAAGGTAATATTGTAACCTATCATTCTGGAGATACCGGAACGTAACCTATCACTGGATATACCGGAAGGTAACCTATCATTCTGGAGATACCGGAACGTAACCTATCGGTAATTCTAAGAGAGTCTTAGATCTTCCACGAAGATCTAACTTATATATAAAGGCCAATATTTCACATATTGTGTCTTTCTATTTTGTATAATAATTAATTGTATATTATGTAATTTAAAATAACTAACCAGTATATTTTTATACAGCAATACAATTAACTTTTAAGTAACATCATGTCCAACCGATTCAACCACTCTAAAGCGTTAACCGTTCACCAACAGTTTATTTGTTTAACATATTATTGCAAGGGTTACATTTTTTTTTTCAGTCAAAAGTGTTTCTGAATATTCAATCTTAGTGAAATCTTTCGTTAATTGAACCACAAATTCACCTTTCTTTGACTCAAATAATATCTCTAAAGTCTTGCAATCCCTTAAAGCTTAATTAGAGCAATTAGCAATATTCGGTCTGGTTTTTGTATTTTGGCGGTTCGACAGAAGAAATCTTTTTTTCTTTGTTGAAATTATAGCACCATCATCATCTTAAGGACTTAATTCTATACACGATTATGATTTACAATAGTCTTATCCACAGTTTTCTTCCACGTCTTCATCTATAGAAATATCTTTTGCCAAAAATTAGTTGTTGTTGACAGTATGAATAGCAAGGAGAGCGTCCACCAACATATTATCCTCAACAAATGACTTCCAATTAATGGATGTTATGCTTGCCGTTGTTGATCCTTTAACTTAAAATGAAGTGAATGGACGTCTTCCTTTAGATAAATAGACCAACAAATATTGTCGATGGATGGTGTACGCTGTCATATGGTAAATTGATTACACATAGGATTTTTTATTGTGATACTAAATACACTGGTTGGTTATTTTCAATTAGTATAACATAATATGCTAAAAATCACACAAGGAAGATTAATTTGTATATAACATTGGTTTTTATTTACAGTAAATTTTCAGGAAAGAACTAAAGGGTAATCTTCAGAATGTTATGTGATAGTCAATAATAAACCAGAGAACAATATTTGACAGACAGTAACATAATACTACACTTCAGTGTACCTGATATTTATAGATACACTTTATTGTACTGGTTATATTTAATACTGGTTCAATCTCTCTTTCCATATATATATATTATTTACAGTGTAAAAGTGAAAAAATTAAACAATGATAACATTTTTGACGTGTTTTCCTATCACTCGAAGATCTAAACAAGCTATAAAGGTATCTATAATGAAGTGGGACAAGATATTGGGTGCTGCTGTGGTAGCTGGCAAGTGTGTGGACGCACAGGGGTTTGTTAGTATGCCCTTTAAAAAATCACAATCGTTGGTCAAGAGAGATAACACAGGTTTCATTTACACAAATTTAGACAATGAGCAACATTTCTACTCTGTGGAATTAGGTTTGGGGACTCCCAGTCAGAATTTTACAGTGTTGATTGACACAGGTTCTTCAGATTTGTGGGTTATGGGACCTGAGATTCCAATGTGTTCTTCTAAAGATTATTACAGGAAGAGAGATTTCTTAAATGAACTAGATGAGCGTGATCGTGATCATAGTAATTCTAATAATAATACTGACACGATTACTTCCACTAAAGTTTCTGGTCATTTGCCCGGTGCACTGGGACCAGGAGAAGGGGATAGTATTAATCTTCAAGTAATGGATTTTGAAATTTCCGAAGGTGATATCGTTTTAGGATATCCCGAAGGCACTGTCCCTGTAAATTGTACTAAAAATGGTTCATTTAACAAAAACAGTTCATCCACATTTCATGATAATGGTACAAGTTTTGAAATTTCATATGATAATGCCTATGTATCTGGTTCTTGGGCAATGGATTCTTTACAGTTGGGTGATGTTAATGTCGATGGAATGTCATTTGCATTGGCTAATTCGACAAATTCAACCATAGGAGTCTTGGGTATCGGGTTACCAGGTTTAGAAGTCACATATTCCGGTTCAAGTGTCATTGATAATACATTAGCAAAGCCTTACCAATATGATAATTTCCCATTAGCATTGAAAAATTCAGGGGCCATCTCTCATGCAGCATACTCTTTATTCTTAGATGACGTTGATGCTGAGACTGGAACTATCCTTTTTGGAGCTGTGGATCATTCTAGATATCTAGGCAACTTGTACACTGTGCCCCTCGTTAACTTTTATGCTGATTATAATATTTCTCAACCCGTAGAATTTGATGTCACATTGTATGGGTTAGGTATTTCATCATCTGATAAGAATACTACCGTGGCTACTTACAAAGTACCTGTGTTATTAGACTCAGGAAGTAGCATTGCATACTTCCCAGAAGATTTATTGAAATTGACTGCAACTGCGTTGGGTGCCGAATGGGATGAAAAGAACGGAATTTACGTTATGGATTGTACAAATGATTGGGATACACCTGTAGTGCTCGATGGTGATACATCTTTAGTATTCGATTTTGGTGGAATTCATATTAGTGCACAAGCTAATGATTTCGTTACATATTTAAATGACACGAGTTGTATGTTAACTATTAGAGGTCATTCGGATGACAGAATTATTCTTGGGGATGTTGCCCTAAGATATGCTTACCTGGTTTACGATTTAGATAATTTAGAAATTTCCATGGCACAAGCTAATTTTGATCCTTTTATTAAAAGCATTGAAATTATCAGTGATGCTGTCCCAAGCGCTGTGAAAGCAGCATCATACAGTGATATATGGACCACTAGCGTGCCCATCACTTCTGGTGGTAATATATTTACATTGGATAGTAATAAAACTTACGTCGGCGGTAGTACTTCTGTCAATACAAGAGGTAGTTCAACAAAGTGTAGTAATACAACTGATGCCGGTGTTCGTACTTCTGTCAATACAAGAGATAGTTCAACAAAGGATTCATCTACCACTACTAAAAGTGATAACCAAAAGAAGAACAATGCCGTCAATTTTGTTCCATCTCTAGGGATGACATTGTTAACTTTCATACTTTCATATATTGTATAACTAATAAATACATATAGATACAAATACATTTGTTTAATTAAATTGAAAAAGTTATTATTATTTAATAATCTAATACAAAAAGGAATTTCTTTTGTTGCAAAATGATACGATTTAATACTGTCAAATTAACTCTAAGTGCTGGGTTTCAACGAAATCTTGATTTTTTGAAAATCGGAAGGAACTGTACTCACGTTAGCTTATCAGACGATGGTGTTTATTTCAATAACTTGGTGAACGATATTCCTCTCAAGAATGTTATCAAGCATTTTGAACACGTTGAGAACACTGAACGTTGTCAAGAGGTATGTCTAGATTTAGTTTCGAAATTTAAATCGGTTGCTAATGGGTTGAAGATGTTGGTAGTATGTCGTACTAAAGAGACTGCCAACAACATTCATACTCAGGTTGATGGTTCGATAATTGCTACAGGGGATTTGGATTCCAAAAGTAAAATTGCTACGGTAAAATGATTCATTGAGGATGGTTCATGTAATATTATGGTGGGAACCAAAGTAATCACCGAGGGTATTGATATCAGTTCACTGAGATTGATCATCATGGTAGACTAAATGCCGTCCATCGGAGAATATATCTAGGCATGTGGGCGTTTGAGACATGGAGGTGTCTGTATTACTCTGTGGACTAGAGAATCCGAAAATTTCAACGAAATGGATTCTTCATGTTTAGTTCCACAGATGAATGCGTTCTATAATACTTCCGTGTCAAAGCATTACGGTTGCTGTGGGGTCTTTGACAACTGCAGTGATGAATCGGTCGATTTATTTAAGTCATTGAATGGTGAAGTAAACATTGGTGAAATGAACAATTTATCTATTGATGATATCCCCGTCGAAATGTCGGTGTCTTCTACTGTGCCTGATGTAGTTCCTATTGAGTGCAACAGCCCTTCTGAAAGTTGTGATGATATTCCCCTGGAATTTACTGATTCGGATTCTGAACTCATTAATATGTTTAATGTGACTGATGATACTTCTAGCTCTCTTGATGAAATCGAAGTCGCTTCAGCTCCCAACAAAAAATTAAATAAACAGGATAGCCATGTTAATTTGATACGTGAACCGCCAGCAATTGATTCAACAGTTGTGTGTACATTACCTAGAGCAGACAGTATTCCAGTTCCACGTAGGTCAGTCAATATACATTCCATGTTGCAAACTTCCAGAAGAAAAGTCAACCCTATCAAATCTAGTGGTTCACCTATCGCATTAATATGGCTACCTCGTTCATTTATTTTTTTGCTGGGAGTTGAAGCCACTTCTAATTCTCAACAGGCCGTGGTTACAACGGGCCTGCAAAAAGAATGGACAGAACTTTTTGAAAGATGCTTGTCATCAAAGAAGAGCATGTTTGAAATTCTTGGCATTGATGAGAACTCTTCTGTTTATCTCTGCTGTCATGAAACTAGATTTCCTTGCTTTGATTTGAAAGTAGAACGCAATTCAAGTTCTCATTGTCCCAATTGCGGTGGTGATGTTAACAGTTGGTTCGTTATGAAAAAACAGGAATTTAAAGGACAATGGAATCTAATTACTAGTCATGTACAAGATGGTTGTTCCAGATGTTTTTGATACTTACTTGGCTGTGGCAAAAGAGTAAGGACTTCCCAGATTGCTTTTCAATTTTATACAAAATGATGTAAAAAAAAATCCGATTTACAAAAAATGATTGGAGGTTTATTACAAGTTTATTAAGAGCAACCAATCAGCTTTATTCAATAATATTTTGCTTGTTCACACGGCTACAATGAACATTGTGAACTATTACAACACAGAGAGACTGATCTTCTTGTATTTTTTGCAACTGGACGTATAAAAGAAAATCCTTTATATTAGAAAGATTTCAAGGAATGCTCATTGAAGGAGTTCTCTGAAAAACTAAAAAGCAGTAAACTGTTAAATGATGTTGACGAAACATTGGTGCTCGAGAAGGCCTTTTGTTATTCGATTCTGAGTTTGAAATGAGGACGTTGAGCATTGAAACTTCTACTCTTCAATATTTATTAGAGTCTTGAAAAATAGAAATTATGAATAGGTGAAGTATACCTTTAGATTCAAGCCCATTATATCGATTTTTCATTTAGCCTATATTGTCATAAAGTTATTTCACATTTATTCAGTATTTATATTGGGTATTAGAGATGAAAAAGTTTAACTGTTGTCCAATCTCCTTGTATCATATTTTGTTCCTCAAAACAATGTTCTGCGTGTATTTATTAGTTTGCTTCAATTTTGACCTTATCCATTATTTTCTATTTGAACTTACACTATTATAATCATGTTTCACAATTTTTCAGTATTAACATTGTGATGTGTGTTTTATATTTAAAAATGTTTATTATTTATTGATGCTTCTTTACCAGAAAGGGATCAGTTTCCACATCTTCATCAGATTTAGAACTTGTCACCTTTAATTCCTGAAGATGATTCAGAATGAAAAGTTTGTTGAGCCACTTATAAGGATATCAAAACTATTTTATAACTTAAATATTTTTACAAGAGAAAGACAGAGAAGTTTAGATTTCAGAGTGTTGAGGGTGCTGTAAATGTGCCTTATTCTTTTTCTGATTTTAACGATATGCATTTCTTCAGAGGATTTTCCTCGAGAGTAAAATCTGTGAATTTAAAAAAAAGATTCAATAACATCACCAAATAGGGAAATACATATGATATTACCTTCAAACCACCATAAGGAGGTAAATTTTATCGGTTGTTTCGTTCTGCATCTCCTTCTTCGTTATCCAATTTACAAGACAAAGATTTTTTTTATCCGGTTTTTTGTGATTTGCAAAACAATAGAGGATTTTCCATAACCTCCTTGTTTTTTTTAAGCATTCTTGAAAAAGTGTTTTTTGAAACAAAGTTATTGATTAATAATGACCACGATATGCCATGCATAATTAATATTTTATCTATGCCTGCATATCGGCTTTTTGTGTTATTTTTGGACTAATAATTTTTCACTCAGGAGACTTTATGCAGAAATGAACGCCTTGTATGAGTTATTTCCCCGTGTTGTCCAACATGGCAAAAAGGTCAATATGGTGATTTTAATGAAATGAGTGATTTTTTTGAAAAAGATATGCAAAGTTAACATAAATATGAAAAAGTTTAGGTAATGAAGAATGTGCCGATTTTTGTGAAAAGGATTTGCAAAGTTTACGAAAATACGATAATTTTCTGAAATTATGTAAAACAAATTGAGCCCATTTTCTGTTAAGATTTTACTACTCAATTAACTTTGCAAATCCCTTCCTTATTCGATAATTTATCACAAAATTTAATTAACGGGTTTGTCGGTTGCATCATACACACAATGGGCCTACATCTAATTTTTATATAAAGAAATGCTTTTAATGTGCTTCTTGACTTTCTTTTCAAGATATAATTGGATAAAAAATATTGCAACTCAACCAATGAAGGCGATTATATTGAGATCACTTCTATATTTTAACTTGTTCAGGGCAGTGATTGCCTTAGATATTGCTGCTGACACCACACTTACTGGTGACCAAACATTTAATGAACCCATCACAGTGGAATCAGGAAAGACTCTGGTCCTTTCAGGTGGGTCATCCTACATCTTCAACGGTGATATCGACGTGGAAGGTGTTTTACTTATTAACGGTGACTACACTAATGGTATCTCAACCTTGAAAATTGCCAGTACTGCTGCTTTTACCAACAAAGGTGATTTCGAAATTACTAATGCTAACCCTACTGATGATACTTCCTTTCAAATTACGCCAAATAGTTTTGAAAACAGTGGCAGCATTCAATACACAACAGTGGATTCTGCTATTCAAAATGGTACCCTATCATCTACTGGTAAGTTTGTGAACTCCGGTACTATTAATTTTTTCCAGCAAAAAGCCTTTTTTCATATAGGCGGATCTGGTGTGCAAAATGATGGTAGTATAGATTCCTATGGTGATTCTCAGTTTACATTCCCAGATGGAACAATCCCAACGTCTGATTATTCAGGTGGTATTATTATCGATGCACCAATAACAGGTACTGGAACAATCACTCCACATTCAGCCACTATAATATTAAACACCGACACTGTTGACGAAAAACATGCTTTCCCCATGTATGATGGTGGGCTTATTATAAATAAGCCAATAACTAATGTGTTAAATGCCCAATTCAACAGTGCTAAGGCTTATATACGTGTAAATTATGGACCATCGGCAGATATTAGTTCAGAAGTTAATTTAGATTCCTCTAACGGTGTTGTCAGTATAAAAAATAAAGATGGCAGTCTAGGATCCAGTGGTATGTATGTTGGATGTCAATTTGAGAGTCTTGTACAATCTCAATCTACGGCCGCTAATGGAGAATATCAGTATGCGTTTGCTCCTTCAAACTATGCATACGAAAGATGTCCGGTCGATTATTTAGCACCAATTGCTTCAGTTCCACCTGTTACTACTATACCTATTACAGAGACCAATGGTGAAGTTGATATTTATATCATTTCTTATTCTAGAATTACCGAATTTTGGGCTCTTACATACGATGGAAGCACTTCAATTGTTACAATTCCACCAGTCACAACCACTGCTACTGTCACCAAACCTAATGGAGAAGTGGACATCGATGTCGTTTCGTACTTCCCCTCAAACAACGGTTCTATGCTAGCGGTAGGCAGTACGAAGTACGTTGAAGTTATCCCACAAATAACCACCACCACTACCACCTTGCCTGATGGTGAAGTCGACATCAAGGTCATCTCTTACTCTCCAGACACACACAATGGAACGTTTATTGCTCAGCCAAGTACCTCTGTACAAACTATCCCACCAATGACCACCACCACTACCACCTTGCCTAATGGTGAGGTTGACATCAAGGTCATCTCTTACTCTCCAGACACACACAATGGAACGTTTATTGCTCAACCAAGTACCTCTGTACAAACTATCCCACCAGTGACCACCACCACTACCACCTTGCCTAATGGTGAGGTCGACATCAAGGTCATCTCTTACTCTCCAAGCACGGATAATGGTACGTTTATTGCTGTGCCAAGTACCTCTGTACAAACTGTCCCACAAGTAACCACCACCACTACCACCTTACCTAATGGTGAGGTCGACATCAACGTCATCTCTTACACTCCAAGCACGGATAATGGGAAGTTTATTGCTGAGCCAATGACTTCTGTTTTGACATTACCACCATTACACACCACCACTATCACCGAACCAAATGGCCAAGTGGATGTCGAGATCATCTCTTATTATCCTACCATCAACGGTTCCATTCTAGTAGTTGACAGCACAACCTATGTTCAAGGTATTCCACCTGTGACCACCACTACTACCACCTTACCTAATGGTGAGATCGACATCAAGGTTATCTCTTACTCTCCAAGCACAGACAATGGTACTTTTGTTGCTCACGCTAGCACCTCAGTTTTGACTTTACCACCATTACACACCACCACTATCACCGAACCAAATGGCCAAGTGGATGTCGAGATCATCTCGTATTATCCTACCACCAACGGTTCCATTCTAGTAGTTGACAGCACAACCTATGTTCAAGGTATTCCACCTGTGACCACCACTACTACCACCTTACCTAACGGTGAAATCGACATCGATATCATTTCCTACTTCCCTACTACAGTCAACAACACCCCAGTTACAGGTGCCACCACTATTTCTGTTGTGATTCCTCCTGTTCACACTACCATTGTCACCAAGCCTGACGGTCAAATTGAAAACAATGTTATTTCTTATTATCCAAAGACCAATGGTCCTACTTTAGAGGTTGGTATAACCACTTTAACTACTGACTCTCCAAATACACATGGTAGATACGTTAACAGTACGATGATTCATACTACAACATCAACTTTAGTTAATATAGTATCTCAAATGGTAACCGAAGCCCCAACACCTGCTGAAAATGGTGGTTCTCCAGGTGGAGCAGCTCAAGTTACTAATGTAGTGACCGACGATGATTTTAGCAGTGAAGGTTCTGCTCCAACGAGTGATGCTCCTGCTCCTGTTACTACTACTTTGGTTGTCAACGATGTTGCTAACAATGACGGTTCAGCTTTATCAAATGCAGCCCCAGCCGCAGCTGATACTACTCCAGCTCAAGCTTTAGCTGCTCCAGCCGCAGCTGATACCACTCCAGTGGCCCACGATTCTAACAATGCTGCTAACAATAAAGGTTCTTCAATTGCTACAGCTACTACAAGTAGTACACCTAAGGTGACTGCTCCAGTGATCAATGATGCTAATGGAGGTCAATCTTCCACTGGTTCTACTCCTAAAACTACAACACCTTTAATTATTAATGCTTACCAAGGCAAAGGTTCTTCCCTTTCTTCTTATTGTGTGATCAATTTATTTGGTCTTTTATTAGTGGCTTTTATTTAAGCATAGTTATATGACAAGATATTGTTGTATCTTTCCCTATATTTCTATTATTTTATGTTCTTTATTTATCTTTCTATCTTATCCTTTGATTATATATATTTGTTTATTTAGTATTTGTTATCTATAAACTTGTTGCTTTGTTATATTTCGAATACATCATTTGAAAATTCTTTTTGATTAGATTGTATGATATAGTTCAGGTAATTATTTTTAGAAATATTTTGATTGTTGTTTATAAATTTATGAAGATTTCAAGTACTCGAACCATATTAATCTGATTTTAAATCAAAAGCTTGACAAAAAGAAAATATATACTGTATCCGGAAAGATATATTTATCACGATCGAGTCAATTCTAAATCAACTTATTATACATTGAATTGCTTATTTCAACCGTTTTTTTGATATTCTTCGTGAGATTTTGATGAGTAACTAAAACGTCTTATAAAAGAGATATATAAAAAAAGATAGATAAAAAAAAGGTTAAAAGTCACGGATAACTAAATATGTGAATGTATAACTGCCATTTTAGCCCATTTTGTAACTTTTATTAAAGATTAATGAAGAAAACCATCGCCACCTTTGTATTGGTATATTGTCTGATGCATGCTTTCGTAATGGTAGCACAAATTTAAATAAAAATAAACAGTTAATAAAAAATTTGGAATACGATTAATGACTATATACAGAATGGTATTAACTGTTAGAGAGAGTGTTTTCAGATTCGAATACTGTTCTGTATATGATCTTTTGTTCCTTTAAATTAAATTTGTTCAAGAAAAAATTTTGGCCTTTACAAGTAAAGTCATTATGTATTGCAATTACGTTATGGTTATAAGGGTGCTTGACGACAAGATGAGAAGTGTGCCATCTACTGATTAGGACAAAGATATTGTTGATAAACGGGTGAGTCCAAATACCCCTAAAACGTCATGTCTTCAAACGTATAATAATATGTGGTTAGAGCTAAGCAATTCAAGAATTGATATTTTGACGTATTTTTTAACAGAGACAAACAAATCTTGTAGTCATCACGACATATTTCAATTTATGGATAATGTCGAACATTGAACCAAAGGAAATTGATTTGTTTCTTTCCTAATGGAAAGAAGGAATTTGTGAATTTCTTTTCGAATAAAGAACTTATTAAGTAAAGTATAAATTTGGAATCAGTTCCACTAGTTTCCGTGTATCAATCGTCGATGATGGTTTTACCAGGATACTCCTTATGATAACTAAATTTTACAACAGTAGAATCTTTATAAAACAGCTTCAGAAACAAAGGTGTTAGCCTAGTGGTTGCATTTATATTCAAATTGGATTAATATTAATTGTAAGAATATATATTCTTTTGAAACATCTATCTCTGCTGCAGTTTAAGCATCGTTAACATTTATCCGAACAACAGAGAAAGAACATTTAACCAGGTTACTTGATTTATGTAATTATATGTATTTCTTGTTAATTTCTATATGAGATTAATTTGATATCGAAGCTTGGTTAAATAAAAAAGACTTCAGATAATAATAATATAATTTACAGATCTTTAATTATTATTTCCAATTAGGTATCAGTACTCAGAATTATTACGAGATAAAGATTTAAATTCTTAGTATAGAAGTCTTGCCCAACTCTAGTTGGTAAGTGAATAGTGGTAGTATAGTAGACGGTGTTTATTAACAACTTAAAATTGGAAAATTGATCATCACAATGGATCTCCCATTGAATAGGTTATCATTGTCTCTGCGTGCACATTTATTGCAATATTTGCTTTGTTCTGAATATGCAGGTAGAAAAGAATTGATTTGGCAATTTGATATTGTAATTTATATTGCATATATTCGTAGGTAAATATCAATTTCTTTTGATACCATAAAGATACAACAGCAATTTATTTTGATAATATAACAATACATTATCAGATATCAAAATGCCTAGTAAGGACAGTAACAGACATGGAATGGTAAAGAAATTTAAAATTCATTGGAAATGTGTAGTGGAATGACATCATAATTCATCTGTCGGGTAGGATTTAGCAGACCAAGTTGTAGGCAATAATGTATCACCGTATGTATTCTGATCATCCAAATGAATTGATCGTGAAATGTGTCAATATGTCCATTTATAATAGTAATGATTTCTAATATACACATTAACCGGTTGTATAGATACCCAGTTTTAGCCATTGCAACCTAGTTGAACTTCTCAAGTATTCAAGATAGAATGTTGATAAATATGTGTGGAAATTGTGAATTCCTATGAATGAAATAAGTCCATGATTATGATACAATGAAAATAGGGCCCATAGTAAACAATTATTAAAACATAAAGGGATCGATAGCTGTATCATATTACTTTATCATTCGTAATTGTCCAGCATGGTTGTCTAAAGATGTTGTATGGTCATTAATGATAAGCTATAATGAGAGCCAGTTTCATAAATAAATGAACAGACACTTCCAGGGTACTGTCATAAGTGTATTACCATAAGCTTTGTATGGTAGTCTGTGGGTATGACATGTTGGAGCGAAGTGTTTGTGTCTGTTATAATTGTTAATTTTAAGAGGTTGTTTCAAATGTTTATTTTCTAAGAGATTTTAATTTATAAGAAAATAATTAAGGGAGCAATAAGAAGTTAAGAGCGTAGAAACAGGATTTAAACAAGCTACATTGTGCTGAATTACGGTTATGTTTGGAGATAACTAATTATTCTGTACTTTGATGGAAATTCTAAAATGAATGACGGTAGGCCGATGCTTTAGAGGAGGTTCTGTGCGTATATGAGCAACGCAAGTAAATTATAATATAAAAATGAGAAGGAGTGAGATGTTGAGACTCAGGATATAAGTAGTAGTAATAATGTACAAAATCTAAAGCTGCTATGTTTAATGGAAAGGTACTTTGTGAGTTGAGAAGCGACTATTTGTAGGGTATAATTTAGGATTGTTGAGAATGTAGGTATTCTTGTCAATATTGTTAAGTAATTCTTGCTGATTTGTTGTTATTATTCTGGTTATTCTTGTTCATATAATTTATATTATCAATGTTAATATAATTATTGTTATTACTAATGCAATAATATCTTGTAATACATGTTTTCCATTATTAATTTATATCTCTTTAGGTTTATTATAATTAGTAATGTATCAGTTTGAATTCCCTATTCATTTGTATTAGTGATAAAGTCAGCGCATTCATTTGGTAAGTAGTTATGGCTATTGTGAAAGGGTGGAATAAGATTATGATTATAACATATTGAAAATAGAGCCCATGGTTCTAAAAGGGATGGATAGTAATATATGATAATCGCTTGTAATCATTAGTTGTAACTTAACGTAAGTCAATCGAGTTATAGTTTATTATATTTTAAATATTTGGTTTGTTTGTTAAGATCAAAGAAAATAGGTTGATCACTATAGGGGCAGTTCAATTGTAGTGTAAATGTGTCTTATAATAAAAAACGTTCAATCACAGATATTCAGTGTTTAATAGCTAATTAATACTCGGAATAGATACGGTTGATTGTGTTGGTAAAGAAGGTTTAACTTTAATTTATATTAATTGAATCTCTCAACA
>PPOP03000092.1:0-14164 GCA_003708535.3 Kazachstania bromeliacearum | reverse complement strand
AATTAATCATAAAATTGTAAGGTTTTATATATTTTATATATTATTTTTATATTATTTATTATATAAAAAATCATAGAAGATATTTTACTTTACCTAGATATAGTATTCAAATATAGCCTCACTTCATATTATCCTAATTATTGTTAAATCATGTCAACTTCACCAAAATCTTTTACTTTCCGTGAAAGGGCTACCATTACCATCCCTTAACCACTTGAAAGTTATATTACATAGAAAGTTTACATTTATTAAAATTCCGAGATTAATTAAAACAAAAAATTTATTTGGTTAAAACTATAAACATTAAAAAGTTAAAATTTTCTTTAAAATATAAACAAAATAAAGATTGTAACTTAATTAATAACTAAAAGCATACACATACAAAATAAGAAAATATTGTAATTTTCAATAGTATAAGGATATTATTAATAAAATCCACTGGATTTAGGGAACAATTATCTTTAGTCGAGTCTAATCTTTTATTTTGATCCGATTTTGAATAGGACAAAAATGGGAATATTCTTAATAATCCAAACTTTTTACCCACCGAACTAATCTGAAGAACTTACAACAATATTGCAAGGAAAAACATACAACAAACAAATGAAGAATATTACAAGTATTGAAACAAACAGAACAGTAGTTTAGAAGTGACGGAGTTTGTTGATTGTGCTTCAAGAACAGAAATTTTACAACAATAACTAATATGATATGAAATGAATTATTTCACTGTTATTGTTAAAGAGAAGACTTTAAGTGTCAAAGTGGCTTGCATTCATTTTGCTATGTTCTTCACAATTACATTACTTGAATATCAAAAGTTTATGGTGGATGAAGTTCAAAAAAAACAACCTTCTCTAGCTAGTATTAATAAAAGTTTGTTAACTAAATAAAAAACAAAATAGAAGTTCCATCAGTGTACAGTAGCAACAATTAAAACATTACTGAAGATCTAGAACATATATACGTTTACAAGCGAAAAGTATGATATATCTTAGTTAATAAACTAGAATTGAAATAAGTAACACATATTCAGTCAGTTGATTTATAATAAATGATTCCGAGATTGCTATGAAAGTAAAATAATTCGTGTATTATAGTGATATATGGGTTAATACCATGCAATGACTCTAATTTTACATAATATATATCTTTTTAGAGACTCAAATATTATAGACAGTGTATAAAATACCTATTAATTCATTTTTATTTCTAGAATTTTATTGAAAAGAAAATGAATTGAAGTGTTAAAACTATTAGGGTTAAAGACTATATTAATATGCTTGAAGAATGTAATTTTTTAAGCTAGATTAAAAATTACATTACTTTGAGCATGGCGTGAACAATACTATGCCAGAACAAAAAATATTCAAACTATATATTAAATAAATACAAAGGACATAATAGTTGTATTTTCTTTTCCTTTTTTCATTTAATTATTTAAACCTCATTTCATAAACACTTATACATAGCAGTTAAACACAGCTGTATTTTGAGTTATTTATAATGATTTGCAACTATGAAGCTGTTCATTTAATTTGTGAGACTTTTACTTTGGTCACATGGCAGATCTGTTGAAAAAACGCGAAAAAAATCTTGAAAATAGAAGATAAACAATAGATACAATCAACATATCAGCAAGACAGATCTGTGAGAAGAGAGCAATTTTCTACGCCCAAACCACCTTTGTAACGTATAATTTTATTACTTTGATAGATATTTATGCTTTTATACCTACAGATCAACAAATAGGTGAACTGTCGTCCAAATTAAAAAAATAGAAAAATTACTACTTTCCAGTAATTGAAACATATCCTACTTTCCATTTTAAGCTAGTATTTATTACTCAATTTTTTTTTGTATGAACACACAGCCGACCAACCAGACAGTGACAAGACTTAATGCTGGCCAACTGTCAGACACAATACAAATCCGAAACAATCCCAAAGTTTGTTTTCGATGTGGAAAAGAGATAATACCAAATAGTGAAAACACAAAGAGTACACTCAAGGCACTGGGTAATTATTATCACGAATCATGTTTCACATGTCAGGATTGTTCTACACCTTTAAAACCGAAATTTTTCCCTTATCAAGAAAGTCCAAATGACGAAGCTATTTTATTATGTCAATATCATTACTTCAAAAGACACGATCTACTTTGTAAGGTGTGTGACAAACCATTAAGGGGATTATATTACACAGCATTTGGTGGACGTTATGATGAAGAGCATTTCTCTTGTACGATTTGTAAAGTGCCATGTGGAGTGAAAAAATGTTTCATGTTTGAAGATCAATTGTATTGCAAATATCATTTCCTAAAGTATTTCTCAAAACATTGTAAAGGTTGTGATTATCCCATTTCTGACCAGTATATTGAATTTCCTAAAGGTAATCAAATTCATTCCTGGCATCCAGAATGTTATGGTATACATAAATATTGGCATGTCAATCTATCATCAAAATCTTTAGGTTTACCAATTTTTCCTCATGTAGAATACGATCCCTCTAAAATATGTCGAGATACTAACCCAACTGTCGGAGAATTAGATAAACAAATGCAGGCATTTAATTTTATCTTAAATAAAACTTGGACTGTATTGTATCGATTTGAAGAAGAAACTGCATCATGTATTTCCGACATGCTTCAATATCTTTCCAGTTTTGATCAACAAAAAGGTATTGATTCTGCGGCCTTATTTGTATTAAAAATCGAGTGTTTGTTTCTGGGTTTAGATCAATTTAATGAATTTAACAATTGTCTTTCTCTAACAAAGAGCGACATTTCAAGTACGATAAAACATGAAATAGATGACTCCGCTACAATAAATAAATATAAGCTATTAACTAGAAATTTGAGTACGAAAGTAATGATTTATCTTCAACTTCTTCGGAAACTCAACTCAAACCCTTCTAATAAAGAGGCCGAAATATCTTCATTTATGTCGGTCATTACAGGTTTAGCCCATTTTCTCAAATTATTAACAAGATACGGATTTTATGTCTCATTGGAAAATAATAAATACACACATTCTTTAACAAAGTTTTTACGTGAAGTGGAAAAAAATGAAAAATTCCAAACTGATCCATTTTCATATATCAAGGTCCCTGTGACAGCAACTGATGGATGTTTCAGTTGTAAAAAATATATTCAAGAAAATTGTTTCCAATTTCAAGAACAGAGATGGCATTTTGATTGTTTTGCTTGTTCTTTATGTAAAAAACCGATTAATCCCCGTGACATCAGTGATGCTACGTTTAATAAAGAATCGGAACATATTCTTTGTGGCAATTGCTCTTTGAAAGATCCAAGTTCTATTCCAGGATTCAAAATTGTTACTAGGTTGTCTCAGTTAATATATCTTTTAAAAATTGCTCTAGTCAGATCCAGGGCTGTTATGAAAGCACAAATAATGCATTCAAATATAAAACAAGAGGACATGAAGCACAGTTCTCAAATGATTCAACAAACATATATTCGAACCTTGAATGATATAAAGAGGTTAAGATCAAGGAGGGAAAGTGTCCAATTAACACATAATAAACAAGAAGTGAGAAAATCAATCGTCTTGAATGGTAATGAAGATGTATTAAATAAAATCACAGAACAAGTAACCTTAGAAGATGAAGTTCCACAACATGACAATGTTTTCAACAATACAAAATCATTAACCTTGGATGATATTTCTCGTATCGTAGCTGCCGAACAGGCTAGAGAATTGAGACCTAATGCGTTTACACATTTCAAAAAATTGAAAGAAAATGATGATGAGGTATTGGAAATTGTACAAAAGAGAAGTGGTGTATATTATTCTGAATTAAACGATTCAGATTTACACAACTTACAAATAATTAGTGCCACACTATTAGGGGAAGAAGGGCAAATTAAACCATCTTCAATAAATAAAATTGTTCCATCAACTGTTTCAAAGACTAAATCGACACCAAATATTTGGTCTCAAATGAAAACTGCTATGGGGATGCATTCCAAAAAATATGAACTGAAGAAAGTGTTTGGCACTCCACTTAATGAATTAACCGAAAAATGGGGCATTGGCTCAGACTTAGGCGTTGGGCCTACTAAGATCAAGATACCTATAGTTTTGGATGAATTGATATCTTCGTTACGTCAAATGGACATGTCTGTAGAAGGTATTTTCAGGAAAAATGGGAATATTAGGAGATTACGAGAATTGACAGAATTAATAGATGAACAACCTATAGAGATACCTGATTTATCAAAGGAAAATGCCATTCAATTGTCAGCATTATTGAAAAAATTCATCAGAGAATTACCTGATCCAATAATGACGGTTCCACTGTATGAGATATGGATCAAAACTGCAAAGATAGAATCAGATTTACAAAATGAAAAAATTATATCGTTGGTTTACTCGTTATTACCATTATACAATAGAAATGTACTGGAAGTGTTACTGTCCTTTTTTTATTGGGCATCATCCTTTTCTCACATTGAGAATGAAATGGGATCTAAGATGGATATTCATAATTTATCAACGGTGATTGCACCCAATATATTATATTTACCTGATATTCAAGATGCTACCCTAAGCCCAAAGGAGGCATATTCTAATGAGTTTGCTGAAAATGAAGGTCAACATCATTTCTTGGCCATTGAAATTATTGATTATTTAATAACACATAACGAAGAAATGGCCCTTATCCCTAAATTCTTATATGCTCTATTAAATGAAGTTAAACAACAAGGTTTAAGAGACTATGAAAGCATCCATAAATTTGTCAGTAAGAAAGTAGCCGAAGGATCTGTTGATTACACGGAATTTGATAGACATGCTTCTGTTAGAGTTAAAACCTCAACTACTCAAGTGTTACAAGGTGATATAATTAAAAGGAATGAATAAAAGATATTTATCATATCCGTACTATTTCATATAAAATAAAGAAGCAAGAGACACTAAATCCATGTAATACTATGTAATAATATTATTATACACATATAATACGTATTTTTATTAAATTTTGAATTTTTTCTTTAGTTAGACTCTGGTGAAGTAACTGGCCAAGAGTAATTACTTTCAGTGAATTCATACTTATTTTTCTTCAAGTAATCTATTAAACCGGCTGGACCTCTAGAGCCATATGGATAAATTTCTGGTTGTGGAGCAGTTGGACCTTCCAAATATTCTAATAATGGTGTGAATAATGACCACGAGACATCTAACTCATCATCTCTAACAAAATTGGAATGATCACCTAATAGAGCATCTCTAATTAATACTTCATAAGCTTCTGGAATCCAGAAATCTTGATATCTAGTAGAATAAGTTAAGTCTAATTCAGTGACTTGTGTTTCATTAGATAAACCTGGTACTTTAGCATTGAATTTCATATAAACAGCTTCATCTGGTTGCACTCTAATGACTAATTCATTATTAGGTATATTGTTGAACACACCAGCACCCATTCCTTTGTATTGAATTCTAATTTCCACTTTACCATCATTTAAAGCTTTACCTGCTCTCATTATAATTGGAACACCATCCCAACGTTCGTTATTTATATTAAAAGCCATTGCAGCGAATGTGATACATTTGCTTCCTGGAGTCACAGTTTCATCATCTAAGTATGCAGGTTTGGAACCATCTTCTGATTTCCCGTATTGACCAATCAATATATTTTTTTGATCAATTGGTGCCATGGATTTTAACACTTTAACTTTTTCATCACGAACAGATTCAGCATCAAAGGATACAGGTCTTTCCATAGTCAATAATGTCAAAACTTGCAACAAATGATTTTGCATCACATCTCTAATGATACCAATGTTATCAAAATAACCACCACGACCTTCAGTACCGAATGGTTCTTTAAACGAAATTTGAATACTTTGAATATGATTTCTATTCCAAGAAGAATTTAAAATTTTATTACCAAATCTTAATGGTAATAAATTTTTCACCATTTCTTTACCTAGATAATGATCAATTCTATAAATTTCTTCTTCTTTGAATAAAGGAGATAAATCATTTTGTAATTGTCTTGCCGTCTTTAAATCACGACCAAATGGTTTTTCCACAATAACTCTAGTGATCCCATTTTCAGCATAGACTAATTTTTTAATTTGTTTAGCCACACTTAAGAAAACACTTGGTGGTAAAGCAAAATAGAAAAGACGATGAGGTGTCACTGAACATTTAGCACTTTCAAAAACTTCAATGGCATCTCTCAAAGCATTATAACCTTCATCTGTGTCATAACCACCAGAGACATAACTGATCATCTTAAAGAATTGTTCTGCTTTCACGTCATCAGCTTCTCCATGAGGTTTCTTTAAATGAGGTCTAATTCTTTCTCTCAATTCTTCCACTGTCAATTGAGAACGAGCATAACCGAATATTTTAGTAGATGGATCTAAATAACCTTCTCTAAATAACCCAAATAAGGCAGGGAATGTTTTTTTCTTAGCTAAATCACCAGAAGCACCAAACACTGTAATGACAGTGTTTTTTTCAAATTTGATTGGGGTAGTAGTAGTAGACATTGACAATGGATTACACTTGATTGAGCTAACCTGGAAGAGAAAAGGTTCAGATTTTACACAAGTTACACAGTTTATATATTGCCACCCCCACATCGGGACTAAATTTCAATGGAGAAAAAAAATAGGAGATTGCATTGGAAAAAGGGATATTGTTAATAAACGATGAAATTTTTCACAGTGGAAAATTTGTGTTTTTGTACGTAATTGCACGTGCCTTTGACAGATCTAAAGTTTTAATAAAAAGAAAAAAAGTGCCTCTTTTCAAATACAGGTGTAGTAATAATATAAAATTTGTAATAATTACAACGCAATGGATGTAATCACCGATATATACAGTTACCATTACTGATCACAACGTAATGCCTTGATCACTGCTGGTCTTCTCATCATATGTTTGGTCCATTTATACACTTCAGGGAACTCCATCTTGATATTTATACCTATTCTATCGACCACATTATTCCAGGGAACAAAGGATAAGTCTGCAATGGTAATCTTGTCACAGACAAGCCATACAGGGTAATCAAAGAATCTACTTTGTGACATTGGTGTGGTCCCCAGAGAATAGGATTCTGCATTTTCTGAATCCAATTCCATGATTAAAGTTTCTCTTCTTTCAGCTAGTGCCATTTCAATGACTCCATACACTCTTCGTACTTCATCAGTGTACCTTTCCAATGCACTGGAAACTTTTTCTGAATGGAAATATCTGAAATGTAATGCCTGACCAATCATTGGTGCATGTCCTGTTGTTTGGAAGAATAACCATGCATTAATCTGTGATTGATCAGCTAAATTATCTGACCACAATTTAGGTTCACCTGTTTCTTTCATATATTTATTGACTAAATGTAGAAGGATAGCACCGGATTCCCAAATTGATAACCCATCCATCCCATGATCGATCAATGCAGGTACTCTTGCATTTGGTGTAATGGAGATAAATTCAGGAGCTCTATGTTCACCATGATTAAAATCTAAGAAGAAATTATTGAAGGGTAAATCTAATTCGCAAAGGACAATAGCCACTTTAAACCCATTAGGTGCTGATCTATGTGAAAATAATGTGTACCCATTCAAAGGTTGATTTTGGAAAAAATTGATTAATCTTGAATTGTCAATACTATTGGCGTCATTTGCCATTTGTTGATGTTGTTGCGGGATTATATTATTTTGTTGTTGATCTTGTCGTAGTTGACCCTGTGAGAACTGTCCATTATTCTCTTGTAAATTTACATTACGTAATGCACTGGAAAGATTCGATATCTGATTCATATTGTAAGCTTTGAAGGTCGTTCTTGTCACTACTGGAGAATGACCATTTTAATGTTAAAACGAATGATAAAACTGAAATTTCCACGAAAATTTTTATTCACTTTCTCAAATTAGGGCACCTGAATTAAACCTACACATAATGTTAGTGTGTCATTTGGTACGAAAATCATAAATATATAATAAAATACTCTGTCAGTTAATATTATAACTCGAATCTATTAAAAAAGGTCTAAAATTTCTTATCATAGTTTACATTACAGGTATATAAGACATAAATTTATTGCTCATATGAGTATGAAAAGACCAATGAATTTTTCAATGGGTGTTTATAACTTGTTTATATATTATACATTATCTGGAGCATTTTTGTCAAAAAGTTTATTATTCTTTTCAATTTTATTGAATAGATCTAGCCCAAGCTTACCAATGTCGGTATTATTGACGGATGTGCTGGTGAAATTTCCTGTGAACCATTTACGGTCACGCAATATTTCATATTTATGAGAAATATCCTCTAGAATTCCGTAATGAACATTATTTTGAATTGTCTCTATTTCATCTTTAGATAAAACATTCTCATAGTCTTTCCAAAGTCTTTCTTCGTAATCTAGAAGTAAAGCATCTTTGAAAGGAGATTCTAAGTTCGGACCAAACCTGTCTCTCATAAATCTTAGGGCATCACGTCTAGTTTCTTTTGAAAGTGTCCTATCATACATTATTTCTAATTCCTTTTGTCTATAACTTGTGACATCGAAAGTAGTAACCACATATGAAAAAATATTAATTAACTTACTTGTAATCATATTTTCAAACATTATCTTCAAATCAGAGAAGACCAAATCGGTGATAGAAGAAGATAATGATAATAAATTTGCCGATCTGTTATTGATATTAGCAAATTTCTTCACATCTGGAAACATGAACCATGACCTTAACTTGGGTAAGTATATTTTGTTACCGTAACCAATATAGTCATACTTTACAGGAAACCCATATTCATTTTTCAACGGTTCAATCACTTTATGTGGAACCAATGCCGGAACCCCATGGTAATATGTAGTAGTTAGAGGTGAAATCATGTCTAAAGTACTGAAATGTCTATTTCTACAGTTGACTAGATTTAATTGTTTATGGAAATAATATCTTTGAAGAGGACTTAAATCTCTATATGGTTCCTTAGATTTTTTAAAGTCATCTTCATTTTTAACCAAATTATAAACTGTTTCATTCATCTCTTTAGTGAATTCGTCAGGGTTTGCCAACATGTAATCCTTTAATTCAAATATACTCAACTTAGCTAAGCCTTCACCACTTTCAACATCAATTAAAGTTGAAATTTCTTTATTTGCTATTTCTTCGACAGTCTTTTCAATTAATTGTTTTGGTAATAACTTTTTAATATTATTAGTTCTATCTGATGTGAGACTCAACCCTGTAAGATCAATGTATAACCCAGTGTCAATATCGATAAATCTAGCATCAATGTTATTGTTACCATTCCCTCTAGTTCTGATTGTAAGAGTAGAAGACACATCCAACAAATATCTACCATTACCTTCCCTAGGGTCTTCAAGAATTAAACTTTGATTGTAATATTGTGCCAATAAATTCAAATGTTTAATTGGTAACTGTAAATCAAAATCCGAATCCCATGGGTAAGTTAAACCATCATATAAGTGAGCATATAAAGTACCATGCGATAACCATGAAATCAAACCATTTGATACTGTCCATTTTTGAAAGGTTCTAATCATAGAATTCATACGAGCGGTATTGACAAATGGGTCCTCTAATCGACCACTCTTGTAAAATCGTTTGTCCCTATGGTGACCCAATTTAAATTTTAAACCTCTAGCCTCATGTAAATGACCAGGAGCAAATGCGGGATGTGTACGAATAGAATATTCTAAACTATCTAGATAATTTTGATCATGCCTAGAAAGGTTTCCCTGAGATTTTAATTCATCGATTTTGGTCCGAGGATCAAATATAAAATCATCCATTGTCAGTTCAACATTATCTTGGTCATAAATCAAACCACTTAAACCTGGAATTTCAATTTTAAATTTCTCAGCCACATTAGAATTCAGAAATTCGGTGTAACTTTTTTTATGATCAAATATTAAATCAGTACTGTAGAATGATTTTTTGTCATTTATATACTCATTCAACATCCCTGATTGGACCATATTTGTTCTATCTTCTTGTGCGACATTGATACGGTATGATGCATTTCTACCATTCAAGAAAGTTAATGATAAAGGATGTACCAAAGAATTTAACATAAAAGATCTTGCATGCACTTGGTATACTTCTGGTCTCAATTTAGCATATTGTTCGTGAATAATAAAGGGCAAGTTGAATCGTTGGTCTTCATCTTCTGGTAACATATGACAAAATTTAGACTGTTTTCCCACTTCACCATCACTTTTAATAGTGTTTCTAAACCAAAATCTATCGTCATATTTCTCTCTTTCAGCCTCAAAAAAAGTGGTACCAAGTGCTTTCTCCAATCTTTCAAGTAAAGATTTCTCGATATAAGGTCTAAGGGCAAAATCACAATTCAATTCATCTTTGAATTCTTTTTTAACAGATAATAATTGATTATAAGCATGGAAATCTGCCCAATCATACCATGAAAATGGCATGGATGCCTCATCGTCGATATTTTCGCCATGTTTCATCAAATAATTCAAATACACAGGCCAAATTAATCTTGGATCACTATTGTAAAATTCTAACTCATTAACAGATTGCAAAACCAAACCTTTATCTGTCCCCATTGAGATAGTTAAAAGGTTGGAATCTAAATGGTACTGGTCTATCCACTCGGGTGAGGTATCGAACATCAATTTCTTATAAAGATCAGTTGCTTCAAACGTTTTTGTTTCATCATTGCCCGAAGAATACAACTGGAAAACACTATCTATCAACTCATTTGACTTAGTCTTCCAGATAGGTAAAGTGGAAATATCGTCTTGATAGCTTTTTGAATGGAAATACAAACCAACTGTCACAATTAACTGCAGAACGATGAGGAAAGTGAATATCCTGGTAATAGCTCTCCTTCGCAATAAAAAAAGTTGAAAAAAGGACTTCCAGTGCAATGGTTCATGTACGCTCATTGTGATAATCGCCCCTTGACTGATGAGTTTTGCTTATCTGTACAATCTAGATATCTAGAACTGGAAAAAAATTATATTTAAATCTCCAAAGACCCTGGTGATCTTTTTTTCGTTTTATGAAAAAATTTCTTTTGTTTTTGGTTAAAAAATGTTAATTGCTGAGGTTATTTGACCGGCAAATGTCTAAATAAAAGGCATATTGATAACATTTATACTTAAATTAAGTTTTATACAGTGACTATTGTAATACCACTCTGTATTTCACTCTTTCATCGTTTAAATGAGGAAAATCTTATCAGGAAAATAGGACTATCGGTTAAGTATACCTTACATTATCAAATATTAGGAAGGTATTATAATACAAGCGACATATTGCCTTTCTGGATATAAACTGATTCGCTCAAACCAAAGTAAAGTAATATAACATTTTGGAAGATTTCTGTTAATATATGAATATATGTGCTACCATGCTTTAAAATGGAGGGAGCTTTTTATAATGGTTGCGCATTCGAGCGAAGACTAGTAATCCTTCAATCAAATATATATTTACACGAGGACTTGAATATAGAATATATCTTCGCATAATGGTTAATCTGTCTACTGTAGTTGAGGGCAAAAAAACAACTTGTAACCATCTTAGTATTTTTCCCTGATATATATATATTAGTAATATAGAACAAAAAGTAAGTTACATTCGTATACATACATATATATTTTAGGCCTTTGGACCAAGCATATTCTCTGGAACAACCCATTCATCGAATTCTTCTGCGGTCAACACCTTCAACTCTAATGCAGACTCTTTTAAGGTGATATTATTATTATGAGCATATTTAGCCACCTTAGCAGCAGCGTCATATCCAATCTTTGGATTCAATGCAGTCACCAACATTAAAGATTTTTGTAAATTTTCATCAATCTTATCTTTGTTGGCTTTTAAATCTTCTAAACAATGAACTCTGAATGATTTACAAGCATCTGTTAAAAGTCTAATAGAACTCAATAATGAAGAGATCATTAGCGGTTTATAAACGTTCAATTCAAATTGACCTTGAGAACCAGCAAATGTAATTGTGGAGTTATTACCCATAACTTGAATACAAACTTGAGTCATTGCCTCATTTTGTGTTGGGTTAACTTTCCCAGGCATAATAGAAGAACCCGGCTCATTGGCTGGTAAAGTTAATTCACCATACCCACAACGTGGACCAGATCCTAAATATCTGATATCTTGAGCAATTTTAAATAAAGAACAGGCTAAAGTGTTTAATGCACCACTAGCCTCCACAATAGCATCATGAGCAGCCAATGCTTCAAATTTATTTGGAGCAGTTTCAAATTCAAGACCAGTCTCTTTAGAGACTTGTTCAGCAACCAATTTATCAAATCCTACCTTAGTATTTAGTCCAGTCCCAACAGCAGTCCCACCTTGAGCCAAATAATGTAAATGATACAGAGAGTTTTTAACTCTGTAGATACCATTTTCCACTTGTTGAACATACCCAGAAAATTCTTGACCTAAAGTCAATGGAGTGGCATCTTGTAAATGTGTTCTACCAATCTTTACAATAGATGAGAATTCTTGAGCTTTGTTATTCAATGATTCCTTCAATTTTTCTAATTCTGGTAGTAATTCGTTGACAATCTCTGTGGTAGCAGCAATATGCATCACAGTTGGGAAAGTGTCATTAGATGATTGAGATTGATTAACATGATTGTTTGGATGTACTAATTTGGATCCAACTTCACCACCTAACAATTCGATGGCTCTATTAGAAATAACTTCGTTAGCATTCATGTTTGATTGAGTACCAGAACCAGTTTGGAAAACGACTAATGGAAAATGGTCAGACAATTTCCCCTTAGCTACTTCATCTGCAGCAATTTTGATTTGTTCTGCAATTTTAGGGTCTAAAGTCCCCAATTGTTCATTAACTACAGCGGCAGATTTTTTCAAGATACCAAATGCTCTCACAAGAGGTTCTGGAAGTCTTTCCCTTTCACCACCAATCTTAAAATTTTGGAAAGAACGTTGCGTTTGAGCACCCCATAATTTATTAGCTGGTACTTTAATTTCACCAAATGAATCTGTCTCAATTCTAAAATCTGACATATTTCTTATACAGCACTGGCGTGTCAATGTTACATTTAATGAACGGTTCTTCGCGACAAATCTAATCATATTTAGTTTTTTTAGTTTTTCCTCGAGTTGCAATGATTAATTTTTTTCTTCAAACGTTTAAAGGTACTGGCTGTTCAGGGAGAGTCAAAAAATATGATTTTGAGAAACAAAGTTTATATACGTCAAGACAACTCAAGATTCATCATTACACCTTTAACGGAACCAATCATGTTCATATTTTTTTCAAACTGCATTAATCCGGAAGACGTTGCTCTCAAAGAAAAAATATTAAAAAAAACTAATATGATTTCGCCCAGGATCGAACTGGGGACGTTCTGCGTGTTAAGCAGATGCCATAACCGACTAGACCACGAAACCATAATAACTTCTATGCTGAAAAATAGTAATTATAATAATACCCTATTTCAAAATCAGATGACTGATATCCAAGTGCACCTGTTTCAAGTGAAACAATATACTTTAAAACGAGGAAAATACTTTATCAGTTAATAAAATAGTTATATTAACTGTGACATATCTGAGTTAGTGGCCGAATTCGTCCATACTTTCATTCTTGTTGCTGTTATTCTCGTTAGTGGAGGTCATACTTAGTTAATGTTGTTAATTGTTTTTATAATATATAATATTTAGGTTCTTGTCCTTATCCTTTTAGTAAAGAATAAGATTAAGTAAAATATATAAATAAGTAGAACGAAAGTATGAACTTGAATTCGATTCTCACTCGACCTTATATATTGATTAAGATTCAATTATAATTTCTCGTGTGCATCGTGATATTTATCGTTCGATAAGTGTGACTCATATTTAGCATCATTCATTATAAGCCCATACAAAGCTGATAAGCCTCTATGGACCTTATCAATCCCATAGTGTTGATAAGCACTATATTATTGATAAGCCTTACAGTATTGATAAGCCCCTTATACAAATTGATAAGCACTTACAATACTGATAAGCTCTTATAATTCCTTAAGCACATTTGTCATACCAATGTCGGACAGTTAGATATAAGTTTTGCTGGAATTATTGCTGGAATTATTAATATAATTCTCTTCTAAACTAAAGGACATTATGTCACTTCTGACGAAATGTAAAATTT
>PPOP03000091.1:0-14429 GCA_003708535.3 Kazachstania bromeliacearum | reverse complement strand
GGTGCTGGTGGTGGTCGTAGCAGGTGGCACTGTCAAGACAGAAGTGCTTGGGTGAGCAACGAAGGTCCCGTTGTTCGTGCTTGGAGAGTACGAAATAACCTCGACGTCGACTTCGCCGTTAGGCTTGGTCGTGGTCGTGGTGGTCACAGGAGGAATACCGTCAACATAGGTTGTGCTGCCAACCACTAGCGAAGAATTGCTGTTGGTTGTTGGATAGTACGAGATGATGTCGACGTCCACTTCACCGTTAGGCTTGGTGCTGGTGGTGGTCGTAGCAGGTGGCACTGTCAAGACAGAAGTGCTTGGGTGAGCAACGAAGGTCCCGTTGGCAGTGCTTGGGGAGTACGAGATGATGGCAATGTCAACCTCACCGTTGGGTAAAGTGCTGGTGGTGGTGGTCACTGGTGGAACGCCGTCGACAAGTGTGGTGCTGCCAACCACTAGCGAAGAATTGCTGTTGGTGGATGGGTAGAACGACAAGATGTCGATGTCCACTTCACCATTTGGCTTGGTGCTGGTGGTGATGGTGGTCACAGGTGGCACAGTCAGCACAGTAGTGCTTGGGTGAGCAACGAAGGTCCCGTTGGCAGTGCTTGGGGAGTACGAGATGATGGCAATGTCAACCTCACCGTTGGGTAAAGTGCTGGTGGTGGTGGTCACTGGTGGAACGCCGTCGACAAGTGTGGTGCTGCCAACCACTAGCGAAGAATTGCTGTTGGTGGATGGGTAGAACGACAAGATGTCGATGTCCACTTCACCATTTGGCTTGGTGCTGGTGGTGATGGTGGTCACAGGTGGCACAGTCAGCACAGTAGTGCTTGGGATAGCGACAATAACGTCCCCATCATTAAGATGTGGAGTGTACGAGATGAAAGCAATATCGATTTCACCATTGGGCAAAGTAGTGGTGGTAGTGGTCATAGGTGGGATGGTCCATTCTATAGTAGATGATATAACAGTCAGACTACCGTTGACAGTGGATGCGGTATATTTGATGATATCGATGTCCAGTTCGCCATTAGGCTTGGTAGTTGTAGTGGTTGTAACCGTTGGAACCCTAATAATTGAAGTAGCTGGTTGGTACGTAAGAACACCGTTTTGAGTAATTGGAACATATGAAATGATATCGTAGTCCACTTCCTTAGAAGGTATGGTCGTGGTGGTGGTAGTCACAGGTGGCACAGTTAGCACAGAGGTGCTTGGGTGGGCAACGAAAGTCCCGTTGTCCGTGCTTGGGGAGTACGAGATGATGGCAATGTCAACCTCACCGTTGGGTAGAGTGCTTGTGGTCGTGGTCACTGGTGGAATAACATCAATCATTGTTGTGCTGCCAACCACTAGAATAGAGCTACTGGTGGAGAGGTAGTACGACACGATGTCGATGTCCACTTCACCGTTAGGCTTGTGGCTGGTAATGGTCTTAGCAAATGGCACATTTAGCTCAGAGAGGCTTGGATTGTAGGTAAGAACACCATCATCAGTAGTGGGAACATAAGAAATGATATCGATGTACACTCCCCTATAAGGTACGGTCTCTGTGGTAGTCGTGACTGGTGGTAATATAAAGGTAGAAGTGGTGGCACCAGTTACTAAATCTGAACCACTAGTGCTCGGAAAATAAGATATGACATCAGTCTCAGGTTTTCCATTTGTACCCGTAGTTGTGATAGTAGTAACAGGTGGAGTTGAAAAATATTCTTCTTTATAATTCACGGGACAAACGTGTTTATTAAAACCAACTACAGGACGAACGTATAGCCTATAACCCCCAGTGTCGGCGTTTGCCTCTGAATAATGACCGAAGGAGTTAACTGAACATCCAACAAAAATTGGAGTTAATGTGATAGCCTCGCCAATGTTTGTTAAATTGAGAAGACCGTCATTCATGTTCCAGTCAGGATATACACCAACAGGATCTGATTGCAGATACGTCAGTACCAAGGTTGTAACGTCATCATGATACTCTGCATCTAACACAGTAGTTAACTGTTTATTCATAACAATTATACTCTTGTCTAAAATAAATTTCTGATTTTCGCTAACTGTGTCTGTATTCAATATGATATAATTTAGACTATCTGTAATTTCCCCTGAACCTGTTATTGGTGCATCGAATATAATTCCACCTTTGTAATCATACTTTCTCCCCTCTAAAATAATCGAAGTGGTTGGAGAACCGACGGTTGATATAGTACCACTATTATCTACACTAGATGCACTATCACCTATATGTAAGAATGAATAGGCTTGGGACACGTTAATAGTACCAGAGTTCACAAAAGTACCGCTCGATGATAAAGTACCATTCTGAATAGCAGTATCTAATGATGTATACCCAAATGTCCCACTATTATCAAAACTCTTTGGTGTAATTTGAACAGAATTATTGTCAGTGGGGTTAGCATTAGTGATTTCAAAATCACCGGTATTAGTTAAAGTAGCTGTACTAGCCACTTTCAATGTTGAGATACCATTGGTAGCGTCACCTGTAATGACTAAACTACCTTTCACGTCGATATCACCGTTGAAGAGATAGGATGCCCCGCCTGAAAGGACCAGAGTCTTACCTGCTTCGACAGTGATGGGTTCATTAAATGTTTGGTCACCAGAAAGTGTGGTGTCCGCTGCAACGTCCAGAGCAATCGCTGCCCGGAACAAGTTAAAATATAGAAGCGATCGTAATATAATCGTCTTCATTGATTAAGCGTCAGTATTTTTATAGCGTATGAGATCCTAGAAAGAACGTCGACAACAAATACAATAAACAAGAAGGACATCCTCTTATATATGAATGACATGTAGACCCACAGCACATATGATGCAATCGATAGAAACCGGATTTTAAGTCTTATGATGAGTTTTCGAATAAGGAGATATCTGCAGAGAAACGGAACGTTGAGAGTGTCGTTATATTCTCTATTATGTAATTGCAGAAAACCATAGTCATAACTTTGCAAATCCTCTTCACGAAAGTCACCAGTTTTACCATAGATATTAACTTTTTTGCATGTTACACAGTTCAGAAAAACTCATGTATAACATTCAGTTCTGCACAAAGTCACCTGAAACAAAAAAAACATTTGAATAAATCGGGGTATCATCAAAAATACAGCGCAGAAAATCCCGGCAAGAAACAAAACCGGAATGTGGTATCCCACGAAAAGCTCGGTTAGGAGGTTCCCTCTCTGCGCTGATTCACAGAGAACAATAGAATTTATGTTCACTGGAAAAATGAAATTCCATTGTGTTTTGTGTTCTGATACTCTCTGCGTTAGTTCAGAGAGAACAATAGACTCTATGTCCACCGATAAAATGAAAATATAATTATTTCTTGTGTTCTAATACCCTCTGCGTAATTTTTTTGAAGTTGAAGAAGGAGAGAAAGATTTGCACAGCAATACACGGTTTAACCTCTAAGTTCAAACGAATGCATGGGTTATAGGAGTTCACCCACCAAAGTGAGCTTATTGAACCTCTTAGTTCAAACGAATGCGTGGGTTATAGGAGTTCACCCACCAAAGTGAGCTTATTGTACTCCTGCTGTTTTTCTTTCCTGGGAAAAAATTGGTTCAAAATAATCTTGAAAGTAATAATGTTTTGAAAGATTCAAACTCTAAAAATTTTTGAAAAGACGAGAATCATTTAATAATTAAATAAATGGTCACGCTCTATCTGTATGTGAGTGTAACATTCTTACATACCATCTTAAACTTAACGTATCATGTCGAGGCTGAAACTTTATTCCTTTAGCTGTAATAGGAGTCAGGAGAATCCTTTTAATCCACACTTTTCCTGTTAATACTTTGCAAGAGAAAATATTGTACAATTATATTCCCGCAAATAAATCAGGTGCCCGATAGAATATATGGGAAATAGGAATTGATACCGAGTCGTAACAACACTAATATGGTATTCATATAATTTAATTTGCATTGACTCAATTTTAATTCCATTCGAGTAGAATTCTTTTGACTCAAAGTATTGGCATTAGACGGCTCTCTAGAAGTAATTGTCTCAATTTCACAGTAAAGATTTTATTGGATATGATATCATTTATCCAGTCTTGTTAATCTATTTATCGAATACTCGAAATAAAAGTTACGTTGGAAAAAGTTAATATCATAAGTGACATTAAGTTTAGTTTATAAGTTCAGTATAAACAGTTTTCATACATTGATATATCACGAAGGGTGTCAATGAACTAGATATGACAAGACATGCCTACTCTCTATTGACATATACATAGATGTCATGCTTTTTCTTTAGGAAATTCTCATTTTTTTCTTCCAAATAAAAAGTACTATTCTACTAATGACTCCTTACTAAATCGTGTATTGAAGAAGACAGATTTGCTAAATAGAGTATCATATATTGGAAACAAGTAAGTCTGTAATCTTTTTCATTACTAGGATAGCATTTTCAAAACTAATACTCGCGTAATAACATCGTTGAATTTTGTCTTTTCAGTGAAGCAGAATGGTTTTAGGCCTATGTTTAATAAAAGAGGCATTCAAGACACTTCAAGTCAGCAGTATTAATTCAAAGGTATGTGCAGTTTTGTCGTTAGTACAGAATAAGTTGTTAAATATTGTTGAAACACAGGTTAGTTAGAGTGATATAATGTTATAGTGTTGATATTTTGACTATCAAAGAGAATTACAGCAGCAAAATGGATAGGATATGTATGAAATAAAACAACAATGAATTACATTGAAGAACTAAATTTTCATCTATCGACATAAAGAGATCAAAGCAAAATACTTTCAGTCTTGTTTAGAGTTGTTATTTCACCACTATAGATTACGAAACTGATGGACACAGATAGATGAACCTAGTAACAGAATATCAGTTAGACCGTTATCCATCTAACATACAGATTATTAAAAAATAGCAATTAATTAACTCTTCTAAGTTTACCTCTTAGGGTGCAGTCAATGAAGGAATGAAACCAGATAAATTAAATTTTATCAAAAGAGTGTCAGAATACAATCAGAAAATATTAATACCAGAGGAGATAAAAATAGCAATAGATGTATACAGCAGAAAGTAAAGAATGATAATGTTTTTGAAATATTTCACATTGGTCCAATGAAAATTACAATTATCTATATTCCATATTTGAGTACTCTACTCTTCTTTTTCCTTCAAATCAGGATATTTCATTAAAAGTTGTTCAGTACTGTAGAAGAAGGAGCAAATTATCCCATCGTTAAGTTAGATCTGTCTTATCTGGGAGCACTATGGTTTACTTCTGTGAAGGTATAAATAATTCATTGAAGCAGATGTTGTTTATTTGATTGATGTTTTAAGTTTCTAAAATTATTGTGGTAACTCTAGAGACAATACATTCTTATATTTTTGACCATTTAGAAGAGAATCATTTATTAGATGGATAAGCCAGTGTCTTTCAATTATTCGATGATACATGATAGCTTTTTGAGTCAAACGGTGATGTGCTGATAATAAGATTAATTATATTTAGAGCGTCGTTGATTCTGTCTTTGATATACCGCAGTGAGTAACCAATTGATATATTACTGTTGAGTTGATACATTATTGTTAAATTGATGACAAGCGGTATATTGTAGAACCATTAAATCCTTTCAAATAGAGGTCAATAATTAATATCTCCAAATATGTTCAAGGTTTATACCACAGAATCATTATATATAGCAGTGGTTATATGAACGAGATCAAATAGCAATTTGGATAAGATTATTTTTAATGTTTTCCATTAAACACAACATATATTTATTCTGGTCTCGTTATAAGGTTTTAAATTCCTCTCTTAAGAGCATAAGTATACTCCAATTTTGGTATATGCTGTATTGTCTTCCAGTGGAATGGATTATAATAGGACACTAAACAGGTCCGCAACAAATTATCCATAATATTTTGTATTTGATGCATTGATAATCAAATGTAATTTCAATAGCATGCCATTGACAAACGCTTCATCATTTTTAACTAAGGAAAGTACAATAGGAACAGGACAATCATCAGACTAACATTATTAAATTTGTCTCGAGTTCAACAAAAATTTTCGCATCACTTACAGTAACAAAAGATATAGCCAATGCTATCAACAGTAGAAGGCAGAATATCCTAAAACGTAATTGGATATAAGACAGTGTGTTATCTCTCGAGATTTACAAGTAAATGATGCATATCATTAATGGTTTATACCTGTAAACGGAAGCATTGGCGTATCCAAAAAGAATTACGTGCAGTAACATCAAAAAAAACGGTCTTAACGCTATCAATCACATTACTTGGTTTAATGTGTCACCAAATGTGGTCATTTCCTTGTTATTAGATTCGGGAAGTTAAAGTGTTTATTTATGCAAACTGTAAAAACAATCTAAAAGATTTGCTTTAACAAAAATATTTATAATCCTTTTCCAAATTATTAAACAAAAACATGCCAAATGAAAGTATGAATGACATGTAAACAGTTAACGGTTAAAGTTCCTAAAGTAACCATAAAAAAGAACAAGTTTCAAAAACTGATAGCATTCTTTCCTTCTTTCTGTCCTTCACGAGGTGTCCAACACTCCGCGGATCTTTATGCCCGAAATTTCCCTGAAGGGTCCTGGCATCGCTGCATACGAATACTTCCAAAATAGGAAACTGAAGTACATCATCTCTTTGATGTGGGAGACGGTATTGCAATACAGTATATATTTATTTGATCTTTGAAAATAGTTGAGAAACACATTCGATCTGGACTTGTTTTTTAAATTTAATGCGTTCCATTGCCTTGATGTTTATAATAGTACAAATACTTTATCTTAAATAGATATTATGTAAAACTTTTGTGTGTTTCTATTTGTTGCAAAATGATCTCAATGACCAGAAATAAAATACAATCAATTGTATATTCTATAAGTAAAAATAAGCAGAAGAGGAGATCTGAAATATATAACTAGCAATTTAACATCCACTGGACAGCAGTTGTCACCCTGTTTGAAATTATCACTATGTCCCACTTAATCGTCTGTACAAACACCTTTCGCTACCAATTTGAGAGAAATATTGAGAAATTCAGTTAAATTTGGTCATGCTTAAATCAACAATTTTTAATTGACCTCTAAATATCACATCATCATCCACAAACTAGTTAATTAATATATTTTGTCCAAGAAAACTTAATCCTTGAGAAACAACAGTTTTGGGGAAAGAGACAGGCTACTAACATTTCTCTGAATTACATATTTATTGTTGCTGAAAAATGTTTCTTTTTTTTCTTTTGTATTGTTTTCAGTTTTTTGATAGTTTTTTGTTACTCTTGTTGTGCTTTTCATCTTTCGCCGTAATTAATAATTTTATAGAGTTCATATTAGTGTACTACTACTAATGATCTCTTTGGCAAAGTTTTTTCTATGTTCTTATCAATTTCATGATGCGATACGACTCCAACATATTTTTTAACATTTTTCCTTAACTATCAAAACAGCCAGTTTATGCTTCCCTCTGAAACATTTTTGTCCTTACGATTGGTATTAATTTCAGGGTTCTTAAAAACTTGCAAATATAATATATCCAATCATTTAATTGAACAAACATTAAAAATGGTTCGTTTCAAAAACATTACTTATTGAAATCTAACTATTACAGAGTATTAGTGTTGTCATAAACCCAGCAAGTCGGTAATAATACCGGGAGGTGTGTTTAGTCTTCTGATACTGTTTTTCAAGGCATTTCAATTTACTCTATTAATAGCATGTTACTATATCTTTCTAACAAGGAAAATATTATTTCCTTTGACAAGACAATACTCACTTCAGAAAATTCAGAATGTTGAGAAACGCTTCATCCATAACCAATTATATCCTTGTATTATACGGCTAGTAACTATAAGGATAATTAATTGGTTACCGTGCTGCTTGAGGAGGATGTTTGTTATAACAGATTATAATGGGCTATTACTGGTGGTACTACTATTTTAGCAAGGATATATGATATGGTCAGATATGTTCAGTTTGTTCTGATGTTTTATAAGATAAATTAGAATACCGCTAAATTATTACTTTTCAAATTTGCTGACAATCTATTTGATTTGGTTCTTGATGATGGAAGTGCAAAAGCAAAGGGACAATAATATATTATTCTTGGGACTCTACTGCAGTATATATGGGATTTCCATGTATAAGATAAAGATTCATTCAGGTCGTTTAAGTTATTCAGTACAACCATTCTTCATTGAGAAGAATACTAACTCGACTTCCCACAACAAGTAAAAAGAAGATTGGACAGATGTGGATCATGATTCTGACACGGTTATTGAGTTCATGTGTAATCATTGTTCAGTTCATCCAGAACTTGAGTTGACAATCCAGCATGATTGGTATGACATATGAAACGCTGTAGATTCTCATATTGGTAATATTGTTGCATTCTATGGTGTATGCAATTAGCCTGTATTACATTTTTTGAACTTGACACATATAGAAGACAATCTTTCAAACGTCAAATATATCGACTTTAAATAATTATTGTAAGAGACAAAGGTTTGAGTATGTTTGTATTAGTTTTCAAATATGTAAAAGATTTAATAAAGAGTTCAAAAATTTGAAGAGGATAATGAAAACCTATCCCAAAATTTTTCAAAACATACAAGCGTGAATTATACACAAAAAGAGGAACTAGAGAAGGATGAAAAGAACTTATCGCAATTAAGTAATATTTAAAGGGTTTTAAAAATTGCACCACATCTAGAGCACTTGCTTGAAAAGACAATTTTCTCTTTTTTTAAGAAATATGATTAATATACTTAAGCATATGCGTCGGTCTGGCACTGTTTATTATATGATTTTTTGATACATGGCTAAAATTCTCAGGTTCGAAAAACCTCAGTGTAATCCCAAATCCATTAATCAAATGAGCAACAGTCCTAGAAATGGTTTTCATCTTTTAATTTGAATATATATACTTCTTAAGAAAGGGGTTGTGTTTAAAGAAACTTCGATCCATTAGGGTGATGATAACAGAGTTTAGCCAAGAATAATACGTTAACGGAAAACGACTAAAATATAAATGGTTCGATGTAATATTCTCTCGTGTTGGTGAAAGGTAGAAGTTTAGAATTATTAAAGTTTGACATAATAATCGTTGTTAAGTAGTATGAGTGTTACTAAATATACTGGTTAATTCCTTTTAAACTATATAATATACAAATATCAGTCTTTATATATAAATTGGATATTTGTGGAGGATCTAAGAATCCCTTAGGATTATTAATATGTTATAGTATTACCGTATTTCAACAATAGGTGACCATCTTCCAACATATAGGTCCCGGAATTGAACTTTATACCAAGTTATATATTTACTCTTGAAAACGGGAGGTATTTCAAAAATGTCATTAACAGCCTTAGCCCACTGCCAAGCTTGACTTCAGTTAGTTCATTGTTGTTCTTTGTTAGTAAAGTAAAGTCAAGGAAATATGGGGACCGAAGACATTTCTTTGAGAAGAAATTTGGTCAGATCTGTAATACACCTGTGTAAAAAAGTATGATTTTAACGTCTTTCACGACAGGAAGTAGCGTATTCAAAACCTTGGGTGGGGATCTATTGGGGTTATTTTTGTGTACAATCATCCCTTGAAGAACATTACCCTTGCAGTTGCAGGGATATAGATATTTTTCAAAGTGTAGAATTCCTTTGTTACTATGACGTATTGGTGACTACTATCGTTTGCAAACCTGGGAGACACTCTAGCACCCAGTGGGTTGTATATTTCTCTCTATGACGTGTTGGTGACTAACATTAACCATTTGAATAGTATTGAACTATATTATTTTTAGATATACTCAAATATCGTTTAAGACATTAGAAAAAACCCTTTTCGATCTGTGTGGACGTATGATATGCAATTTTTTTACTGTTGCCTGTTAGGAATAATTCCAATCCCTTCACTTGAGTGGGGGCAATAATACGTAAGTGCTCTCGTAAGATGCTTTTCTCTTGTACACTTTCGTTTGTTGTCAAATCAAATATTGGGTAAATGAGTAGGAGCAAGACATTGATTATGTTCTATATACCATTTATATTTTTGTTAGATATATTCCTCACATATTTAATATAACCAAAAGGAATTTATAATGATCACTTTATTTCTTATATTTTTATCGTTATTGGTAGCTCTGATAAATGTACAAATTTTACCAGGTATGCTTTACGAAGACTACTCTTTGAACAGAGACCTCCATGCACGAAAAAAAAGAAATTTTCTTGAAAGTTGTTTTTTCACCGATTTTACATTCTAGTAAAACAACATCATCACACAATAGATATTAACATGTATGCCACGTTAAAAAATGCAAGAATAACTCATAGATAATGCTCCCTTCTGCACGAAGTCATCTGAGAAAAAAACTTCAGTTCAAGGAGAAACAAATCTCAACTTAGCAAATACCGATAAAGGTAAATGCGTGGCAAGTCATTACTAATTTAAATTAATAACTAAGTTTAATAGAAATATAATTTACTCGAGAATCAGGAGAATTCCCGCGGAGATTAAAACCGGAAATTTTTAGGCAAATCCTTTATCATTTTACAAATTTTGAGAAAAAACCGGAAATGTCTTCCACATATACATATGTCTGTTACACTGCTGCATGACGGAGAAGAATGTGCAGAAGGAGACAGCAGGCTAAAAATTCCTATTATAACAGCGTGGACGTACGTACTGAGGTCATTCTTCAATATGGTGCTGTAATTAGACATCTCTCCTGGAATTATTGTTCTCCTATTCTTGAGAATCCCTATTCTTGAGAATCATCTCAGCTGACGCCACAGTTCACAAATTGAATCTGTGATTAGTTCAAATAAAAATTTTAATGAAGAAAGAAATTCGAGAGCATATTTCAGTCTAACCCATTCATAATCTGAACAAAAAAAATTATAGTAAACGTGTCTTTTTGTATCTTTGATAAAGTGGAATTGTATTTGTCTTGTTTAGAATTTAAAGGATGAAGTTAGACTGATCCATCCGAATGAGATTCTCATGTAGGAAAATTCTATGAAAACTAAATGTTTCATATAGACATACTTATTATAAAACAAAGTTACAAAAATCACTATTTCATTATGAATATAAATAAAATGTATTACCTGGTTACTGTTGTTGCTTAATTCCATGTCAGATCATTCAATCAATATCTATCCCTGTCAAGGGTTGGGTTTGATTGGAAACAAACAGATTGGAAATCGTTTTATTGCATATTGACGTATCGGTATTCTCAATAATAGATGAAAAAAAAAGATAAAACTTAAAGGATCACATTAGAAATTAACTGTTTTTTTTCAATTAATTGTATTCTACTCTTCCAATACAATCTGTACTTTTTCCCTTTACAACCTACTTGAGATGCAGCTCTTGAAAAATGACCCTATAGCATTGGTAAATAAATTATTCCTCAACAGTTTCTCTTTAGTTTAATTCTGTATTCATTCATATGTATCAAGAAAAAGAATTTCAATTCTTAATAGAATTTTTAACACTTCCAGTAGAATTAATCTGTCACCTTGATTGGACCATTGGGTTATATAACTAACAGTATACAAAAAGTCTTATTTAAATTTGTCAAATTTTACACATATTTTAAATAAAAGTGATGGTTAACTAATTGCGTTCTCACATTCTAATAGCCGATATTCAAGTACATTAAGAATAATTGAAGAGTTTGTATACGGTCGACTACTTTCATGTATGAATTTCACTTGTGATAATGAGGGAGAAGTGATCATGACGGAAGTGTACAATTTCACTTGGTAGAGATAAAGACCTAGTGAAATTCGATGTTTCTTTCATTTCCAGGAACATTGGTTTGGGATTCAAATTCTTGTTCTTATCCTAGCACATTAATTTTCTATCCAAAATGATAATACCATGGACTGCACTTACTCTGTGGTTGAGTATTGAACAAAGTTATGGAAATACCAACCAGCAGTAGAAGATACACTCGATATCCAAGAGCCTATGACTTTCGATATCAGCCAGTTATTGAAGGCAAGGGCAATTTTGATAACTATTTGAAATGGAATGAGTTGAAGAAGGCTACCGAAATACAAAGATTCGAAAACTATTAGAAATTTATAGATGCTAATTGGTAGAGACTTCGAATATACCTGATATCGAAAATGTAGCACAGTATCAGTTGGACATCAAAATGTAATTTTTAACAAAGACCAAAATTTAACAAACTGTTACCAATAAAAACTCCATTGGATAGTAAGAACATACACACTGGGTCCACTCTCCATGTAATGACAAAATTTGCAAATAATGTATTAAAACTGTCAAAATAGTTGAATGTGTTAAAATACCTGCTCTAAAGGGTGGAAGAAGGTCTCATCTCAATAGTCACTAGTGTGTACTGATATCACATTGTCCGCCTATGAAAAGGAGACTAGTAGTTTCCACAGGTACATACTCACTCTATTTATATATTCTTGAATATTGTATTGTATATTTTTATATCGAGTTTTATTTGACACGTTATCATATTAATATTGGCAAATAATGGCACTTAATTGTGCGGTCTGTTCACAATTTTTAATATACTGAATTTATATATAAAACATTACACTCAGTAACTCATTCTGCTTAAATTTCAGAGTGATTTTCTAATAAGATTAACCAGATATATATATAATTAAAGTATAATGAACTATAAAGATAAACAAAAAATATCAAATAAGCATCAAAGTGTGGAAAAAGTTCAACAATATTGACATGAGCCTAAACACATGAAGAGAATCAAAAATATGAAGTATAGCACATAAATAACAAATTAATAAAGAAATAAAATTATGACATTAAATAAAGATAAATAAAGAATATGAAATAATCATTTAAGTATAGAAAAAGTACAACAATATCTTGTAATGCAAGTATGTCTAAATAAACGCAACTAATAGAAGGCCAAATAAACTAGTCAAATAGTTTGAGGAAATACATGAACCCTTACCTTGATATTGGTTATTCATTACAGGCATAGTGTTTCTATGTGTACCACTAGCGGATGATTGGCTTGCATAAGCATTATTCATCACGGGAACAGTTACCTTAGGTGTAGCGCTTGCAGCAGCAGTAACAGGCGAAGAACCTTGATTGTTGGCAGCATTGTTGACCACAGGAGTAGTATCAGCAGGTGCTGGTGTAGAGGTAGCTGCAGCGTCATTGGCCACTGGAGTAGTATCGACAGAAGCAGGAGCAGCATTTGCATCTGGTGAAGGTGAACCTTCATTGTTGGCAACATTGTTAACGACTGGAGTAGTATCGACAGAAGCAGGAGCAGGAGCAGGAGCAGCATTTGTATCTGGTGAAGGTGAACCTTCATTGTTGAAAATATTGTTAACGACTGGAGTAGTATCGACAGAAGCAGGAGCTGGAGCAGCATTTACATCTGGTGAAGGTGAATCTTCACTGTTGGCAACATTGTTGACCACTGGAGTAGTATCGGTAGGAGCTGGAGCTGGAGTAGTATTTGCATTTGGTGAAGGCGAATCCTCATTGTTAGCAACATTGTTGACCACTGGAGCAGTATTTGCATCTGGTGAAGGTAAATCCCCATTGTTAACAACATTATTTACCACTGGTGTGGTAACTTGAGGTGACCCACTTGGAGAATCACCAATGGAATCAGGCGTAGGCACTTCACTTGGTTGAGATTCTATGTCAACTAGTGGAGTAGATGTTGAACTATTAATTATCGTACTGTTGACATATCTACCACGTGTAACTGGGTTACCAACGGTTAAAGTGGTAGTACCCACCTCTAGAGTAGGACCATTAGTATTTGGGTAATAAGAAATAATATCGGTTTCAATTTCACCGTCAGGCTTGGTGGAAATGGTAATGTAAGCAGCTGGTAATGTCAAAACGGAGGTGCTTGGAACAGCAGTGAAGCTACCGTTGACCGTGGTAGGGAAGTAGGAGATGACCTCAACGTCCACTTCACCATTAGGCTTGGTGACTGTAGTAGTAGTCATTGGTGGAATGACATTCACTTGAGTGGTTGGCACATCGGTAAGGGTACCGTTGATATCGGTGGCAACGTAGGAGACAACATTGACGTCCACTTGGCCGTTAGCTTCAGTGATAGTGGTGGTGTAAGCAGCTGGTAATGTCAAGACGGAGATGTTTGGAACAGCTGTGAAGCTGCCGTTGACAGTGGTTGGGGAGTACGAGATGACCTCAACGTCCACTTCCCCGTCAGCTGCAGTAGCAGTGGTGGTGGTCATTGGTGGAATGACATTCACTTGAGTGGTTGGAACATCGGTCAGAGTACCGTTGATATCGGTGGCAACGTAGGAGATCATGTTGACGTCCACTTGTCCGTTAGCTTCAGTGATAGTGGTGGTGATAACAGCAGGCAAAGTCAAGACAGAAGTGCTTGGAACAGCTGTGAAGCTACCATTGA
>PPOP03000090.1:0-14960 GCA_003708535.3 Kazachstania bromeliacearum | reverse complement strand
CTTGGAGGTATCACCTACCTTGGCAGCCACAATCAAAGAAAAGAGGCAGGTTGTAAATTTGCCAATCTAACGTGGAACTTTTGGAGGCATCACTACCTTGGCAGCCAATGCCACAGAAATGAAGGCAGACTGAAAGTGTACTAATCTAACGTAGAACTTTCGAAGATATCACGTACCATTGCAGCCACTGCCTCAGAAATGAAGGTAGGTTGAAAGTGTACTAATCTAACGTAGAACTTTCGATGATATCACTTCATTGGCAGTTCGTGATTTAATCGAAAAATTTCGTTACTGCGTGATTTTTCCTTCAGAAATTCCGTAGGTTTTTTTGAAATTTCATAAGTTCCTACTAGATCTGACACGGTTTTCCCGTAGAAACCAAAAAAATATGTGGTGCAGATTTCTCATTTAAAATAGTTTATTTCGCGAAGGCAAGAAAAAATAATAAAAGCAATTTTTAGGTTTTAATCAAATTAGTTCCATAAATCTATTGTTTTGTCAAAATTGGAGGCAAAAATTTATATAATTCCTGAGGAAAAGTTGTGTATTAATCTTCTATTTGTGTTTCAACTGTTTCAATAATTGGAATGTATCAAAATATTGTAATTTAAAGCTTGCCTACTAATATTCTCTGCTAAAGAAACATTTTATATGACAATAGACCTCGGGTGCCTTTGAATTTTTCTGATAAATAATTTCACTGTTCTATTTTATTTGTACTGATGGTTCTTAGCATATGAAATAGACATATTATTTTTTTTTTCGTTAAATGAAGCAGAGTGTTTTTAAGTAGCAATAATTTTAAAATATACCTCACTTCTTACAACAGTAATAATATTGAATATGAAATATTAACTACTATTTTGGGTAAACTAAATTTGAGTTTCTTATCTTCAACCCTACCTTAGCAATAATAAGTTCACTAAATTTAACGTCGTGTTGGATATTGCAAAAACATCAGATAAGCTATTGTTCTCTATGGTATTTTTTCCTATATCTATTGTTAATTAAACTATATATCGTTTGACTCTTTTCATATCACAGTTTTTATTGAGTAATTTAATGTTGTTACTTACTGAAGAACCTTATTTTGGGGTGATTAGAAATATGACTTAATTGAACTACTATCATTTCGTATCAATGAGTGAAATTTACCTCCGATTATTCTATGTCATTGAATCAGAACAATTTAAGTTTACTTTGGTTGACTCCCCAAATGATAACATATGAGGATACCTTTACAATTATTATCAGCCGGTTTCTAATAACATGAAATATACATTAAACAAATAATTTTATCAAATTATCATTTAACTGCCTGTAGCAAATCAAATCATTACTATCAGCGTAACATGATGTCTCTCAAATCCGATTTATTCACAAATGATTTCTTTTCTTTGGATTACATTAGTTCTTGTGTATAGTACTAATGTAAAGAAATATTAACCTGATATCAATAAAATGAAAGCGTTATCGAAAACTCTTCAAACGCATATGTAAACAAATATGATGTCATCTTGCTTATTTATCATTGAACTTCAACTACAAACGAATAAAATTCGCAAATACAAAACCTATCCCTAAAAATAGGGAAACCTTTGAATCTTGAGCAAACAACCCCTCAAACAAATTTTAACCCCTCCCATTCACTTAAGTCATCCTATAAATCTCATCATTATATTCTAATTGTTTAAAAGGAGATATACATTTATATATATATATTATAGTAAACCATTAATATTAATACATATAGACATTATCAATGTCTCTTGTAGTATTTGTTGGACACATAACCGTCCAATGTCAATAGGGCAACAGCACCAGCCACTGATCCCAAGATACTCTTGTTACTCTTCCCTTGGAAGAATCTCTCTTCATGTTTCACGTATTTCACCCACACTGTTGTTAAGGAAGCCAACCCTAGAACTACATTAACTGCAATTACTGGGTCGTGTAAGTATTGCCACACCGTACTCTTAAAATGATCAGCAGTTTTACAATGTTGTCCGGCGTTCCCAACAGCTTGTTCCACGTAACACTTCACACTTCTCCACCATTTCCCACACTTCTTCACGTCTTCCTCAGTTTCTTGTTGTGGTTGTTGTTCTGGCACGATTTCTGGAGGGTAAACTCTTGTTGTTTGATTAATTGGGTCTCTGTAAATTTAAACTGTTAGTACATGCTCACTTGTCCCTGCAATACACCATCACTCTACATACGATTCACTCATTGTTTGTTTTACCTACTGTTCCACTGTTCATAAAATAAAGATACACAAAGAAGTTTCGCCTTTAAATAAAATGACTTACGTTTTAAAGGGACGCGACCTATTGGGGGGCGGTCACGTGTAGTATATATTATTATATGATATGTATTCTATGAACGGTCTAGTGGTTGTTGTGGTGATGATGATAATGTTGGAGGTAGTGTCGATGTTGGAGGTGGTGTCGGACTCGATTCACCTTCTGGTGGAGTTTCTATGTCTTCTTCCAGCGGTTCGTCCGACAAGTCGAAATCGAAATCGTCCACATCCGCGTGCTCTACGGTGCCCTGTGTGGAGACGTGACTATCCAAAGTGGAATCGTAATCTGAATCTGTGTCAATGATATCAAATTCGTAGTTAGCAGCACGAGAACGTCTAATTCTACGTCTGGATTTAACAAATATGAAAAAATATATTAACAGGAATACTGATCCGGCAACAAATATACCTACAAAATAATGCATGGCTTGTCTTGGAGAAGGTAATTTGGTAGGTTTGTTATGTTCAGGGATATCTGATTCCTCAGGGGTGTCAACGGCAGTGGTAGGAGTGCTTGCAGATTCAGTAGTTGTAGGTGTTGTCACTTCAGGTTCTTCCACTGGTGTCACATTGTCATCAATTTTACCTATATTGTAATCATATGGGTTAGCCTTTGATGCGTCAATGGATTCACCAAACACTTTCAATTGCCAATGATGGAACTTAATTTCATTATCTTCTTTTGTCGTTTGTACTTGTAATTTCCATTCACCAACACCGCTTTCACCCCAATGGGCCACTGACATAAAAGTCCAATTACGGAACCCTTCATTGGAACTGTCACGTTCTCTCACGACACCCAATTTAGAGACAATACCAGCGGGGGAAATTAAATCCACTGTGACAAAACCACGGATAGCAGTTTCAATGTCCACAGTGACAGTAATGTGTTCAAGATGTTTCACATTAGCATCTTGTAAATCTTGTTCAGTGATTTGGAAAGTGGATTCTAACAAAGCAGTGGAGTTTGTTGATAAATCCACATATTGTGTTTGACCAAAGAACCAAGCTTGTGGGTTGACATTTTGCCAATCTTTAGCCATAGTGGTTAATGCTAGAGCATCTAAATTACCGTACCCATAACGATGAGAATACATTTTCTTCATAGCACCTAATTGTGCATCAGCGTCAGAATTGGTCACTTCTTTACTTGTTAAGATCGATAGATATTGAACATCTCTCCAAGTTAAATTTGAATTAACCTCCAATAATAAAGAATAAATACCTGCCGCCAAAGGTGCAGCTGCTGATGTACCACCATGTCTATCACTACAAACATTATTAATATCGGTGGTATGAATGTATTCACCTGACCCGGAAGAGTATGTCACAGCCATGACAGCGGAACAACTTTCAGAGTATGGTGGATGTAAACCTTTATGATCTAAGGCACCAATGGTAATAGAATAAATTGAATTAGTGTAACCATCATAATTACAGTTATCACCTAAATGACCACCATTCCCACTGGCAAACACATAAACGGCACCTTTCTTATCTCTCCCTTCATTAGTACCTTTAATTAATGCCTTCTTGACCAATTCAGATGGACCTTGTAAATGTTTCCCATCATCTTGTGGACCCCATGAACATGAATAAATATCGTTAACTTCTAGTCCATAAATCAATGAGGCAGCTTCATCTTCTGGTGTCAATGAACCAGATAAGATTCTTAACCCTGAAACTTTAGCGTTATATGCTACACCAATACCACAAAATCCATTATCTTTACTTGCAGCAATTTCACCAGCACATCTAGTACCATGATAATCGTCCGCCAGTGTTGGCTTAGGTAATTTTTTATTGGCATTAAAATCCCAAGATCCCTCAGCACAGAAATTGTCCTTAATATCAGGATTCTCATAGTCTACACCATCGTCCACGATGGCCACCACTGATCCTGCACCAGTAATGTTATTGTACCAAACGTCTAACACGTTCACGTCACTTTGAGGGAATGATGGATTGTATAAATGCCATTGTTTTTCAAAATTTGGATCATTTATATGTAATTTTTCTTCTGCCTCTTTGAATGGTATCATACTGGAATCAATGGGTACTCTCTTGTGTATATGTGATTGTAATGGTAAATCTTGAAAGAATGAGACATCATCCAGTGAGGAATGATCATGTCTCTTTGCCAAAGACGTGTCGTTATCAGTATCCAGTGGTTCAGAAAAAACATAATGGTTATCAAACCCCCGTACATCGTGTTCGTAAGTCCATGAGGGATGTAATGTTAACAATTCATCTACTGTTAATTTTGATTCAATAGCGAAATATTGGTTCTTCGTGTGGTCCTTCACGGGAACCTCCTGGGCTCGTGACAACGGCACCAACAATGGAATAATCTTGTTTAACTTCATCGTACAAGTGCAAACCAGTAACTAGTCACTGTACTTGTGAACTATTTCGTTTATTGGTTTGTACTGCTATAGATTATTTGATAATATTTTTTTTTTCATTGATTGAAAAATATACGTGTTTCAAAAATAACATTAAATAGGCTGTATAGTATATTGTATAGACAGTTATAAAGCTAAAGCCCCCATAGGATCCCAAATTGGTAAAACAATTGGTTCTTCAGTGGTTGATGTGAACTTTTCAGCCAATTCTGGAGTCAAATCTTCTAAATCGACCACAATTTGGAAACAATATTCTTCAAAATATTCTTGGGTCATCACGTATAACCCGTCTTTCCCTGAATCCTTACCCCAGGAGTTCTCAACACGGTAACGGACAGGAATTTCTTGACCTTCAGGAACATGACACCCAGTGATCAACATGGCATGAGTCATTAAACTTTCGTTGTATTTAATTCTGTCCGATTTACCTTGGTTTAAATGATATCCAATGGCTTCATAATCCCATAATTGAACGTCCATGACACCGTTTTTCTTGTCCATATACTTAGGAGTATGAGATCCAAAGAAAACAGGTTTATCTTCACTTAATCTCTTAACGACTAATTTAGATAAGGTTTCGTTATCGACATTCAAATACAACACATCATCACCACCAATAACATTCCCTAATTGATCGATCTTAATCAATTTCCCATATTCATGTCTAGGGTCATTGATCAATGACACAGGTGTTTGCTCCAAATTCAATTTACAATACTTAGTGGCAAATTCCAAGGGAGTGGATTCCAAACTGTGAACATTCTTATCCTTATCAGTGTATTCCCAAGTAAATTTCTCATTTGGTTGCACAGGTGGCATATCCATAAACAAAGTCATCATTCTGAAGATTTCACGTTGCATTTCTTGCTTCAATTTAGGGATCTCTTCCACTTTGGAATCTCTAATCACTTGAGCGAATTCTCTCAATTTTGTGGTCAATAGGGCATTCCATTTTCTGGATGCTGTAGTAGAGTAAGGTGTATCGTTGTACAAGTCCTTTGGAATCAACCCATATTTCTTGACAATGTTTAAAAACATACTGTATTGACCACCATCTTGAGTGGGGGCAGTCAACAAATATTGAACAAGACGTGATTCCACTGGTTCATCCCTAGATTTCTCCACTTGATCTAAGAAGTAGTTGGCCTTCTCCAATTTATCATAGAAGAACAAATACGATTGTGATAATTCAAATTCTTTCAAATTCAATTCTTTCATCACTGGAATCCTTAATTCATTTGTAGCAGCAAACAACCAACAACGACCAGAAGCCTTCTGGTTGGTCACTGGTGCAGTGTCGGCACTAATCTTAGTGTTAAACACACGTTTGTCCTGTTGTAACAATCTAGATTTGTTCAATAACAAATCATCAGCATTATAATTCTTCAAAACTGTAGAAGCTAATTTATGTGTAGTGTTCTTTTGTAACTCTTGGTTCCATTCGACAATGGAGTCGACAGATAATGTGGACATCTCTTTGCAAATAGTAATAGTCTTAACCGAGTGTGTGGTTACTTTGTTAACTGCACTGACGAAGTTTCTTATCATTTTATGGGGTGTCAAGGATATGTTTATCAATTTAGATAAGTATATAATTTTTCATTTTCCAAAAATTTTGAGATGACTAACTTAGTATATAGAGAAGATCCGCAACGATATGTCCACTTTATTGTCAGAGGAGGATTTGAACGATTTCATCAGTCCTGCCTTGGCATGTACGAAGCCCACAGAAATCAATAATGTGCCCACTACCGATGAAAACGGTGAAATGGTTGTGGGGAAAGAGGCAGAAACCATACAGAAAGTTTCCATTACTCTGTCTGACTGTTTAGCTTGTTCTGGTTGTATTACTTCCAGTGAAGAGATTATGTTACAACAGCAGTCACATACTGTCTTCTTGCAAGCCAGAAAGCAGGAAAACGCCTTGCCTCTAGTGGTCAGTATAGCACCACAATGTCGTGCTAATATGGCTTTATACTACGGTATGAGTGTAATACAATTTGATTTATGTTTGATCAATTTCTTCCATAATTGGTTCCAAGCCCAGTACGTGGTAGGTACACAATTGGGGAGAAGTGTCTCTATTCAAAACACTATTGACTACGTGGTTCAATGGAAATCCAAGAAAGATCCAGATACAAGACCAAGGTTATCAGGCACAGACCCAGGGTTCGTCATCTACACAGAAAAGACTAAAGGTGATTTAGTTCCGTTGTTGGTCGATGTGAAATCGTCACAACAAATTACAGGTAACTTGTTAAAGAGAGTCAATCCTGACAGTTACCATTTGACTATTATGCCCGAATTTGACAAGAAATTAGAAGCATCAAGACCAGATGGTGTTGGGGAAGTCGACTGTGTGATCACCCCAAAGGAATTTGTAGCCATGTTAGAAGAATTACAAGTGGATTTCAAACAATATGCTACAGATGATATGTCATTATACCAGAAGATGTCTCCACCACAATGGGACCCTGCAGTGCATTGGTCAGTGAACCAAGGGTCCAGTTCCGGTGGGTACGCATACCAATACATCCTAGCCATGCAACAATTGCATCCAACAGCACAAGTGCTGACATTACCTGGTCGTAACAGTAACATTATAGAGTACAGACTAGTACAAGACAACGAAACCATTGCATCGTCCACTGAATTATCCGGGTTTAGAAACATTCAAAACATGGTGAGACAATTGACCCAAGCCGGGAAGACCAAGAGGAACATCCAGGTGTTACGTAAGCGAGGGGGGAACAATACGACCAATGCCAATGCGAACGTATCAATAGCTGCAGATCCGTACAAGACCGATTTCATCGAGGTGAACGCCTCCCCTGGCGGGTGTATCAACGGGGGTGGACTGATCAACGAGGCCCTGGGCAAACCACAACGTAAGCAGTTCACAGAACTCGTGGAGCGCACTTACCACGAACAGATCCCGATAATGGACCCACTGACCACACCACCACGCAACGCTCTCCAGGACAACACATTCCAGTACACATTCCACGCGGTGGAATCCAGCAAGGATCTGGTCTCCGTCGGAAACAAGTGGTGATGCTGTTATCATGCCAGTTCTATTCCGGATTACCCCTATATTGAATTGACCCTTTTTCACTCCTGGAAAATCTCGAAGGAAATAATTTTTCATATTTTTCATTATATAAGGACAGTGATAATCACTGTTGAGATAAATCATACAAGTACAAGTACACAACAACTATATATCTAATATAATACAACTATGAGTAGTACTGCGCCTGTGAAGTTTGAAAAGAATACTGTGATCACCGTTTTCGGTGCATCCGGTGATTTAGCTAAGAAGAAGACCTTCCCAGCCCTATTTGGTCTGTTTAGGGAGGGGTTCTTAGATCCATCCACCAAGATTATCGGGTACGCTCGTTCCAAATTGACTTTGGAAGAATTGAGAGAAAGAATTGTCGGTCACTTGAAGAAACCTAACGGTGCTTCAGATGAAGCTAAAGTGGAACAATTCTTCAAGATGGTCAGTTACGTTTCTGGTCCATATGACACTGACGAAGGTTACAACTCTTTGAGAGAATGTATTGAACAATTCGAAAAGGAAAAGGGTACCACCACTCCACACCGTTTGTTCTATTTCGCTTTACCACCAAGTGTCTTCTTAAGTGTGGCCACTAAGATTAAAGAATTGGTGTATGCTGAAAATGGTATCACTAGAGTCATTGTCGAAAAGCCATTCGGTCACGATTTAGAATCTGCTAGAAAATTGTTAAGTGATTTGGCTCCATTATTCAAAGAAGAAGAAATTTACAGAATTGATCATTATTTGGGTAAGGAATTGGTTAAGAACTTATCTGTGTTAAGATTCGGTAACACTTTCTTGAATGCTATTTGGAACAAAGAATCCATTCAATCTGTACAAATCTCTTTCAAGGAACCATTCGGTACTGAAGGTCGTGGTGGTTATTTCGATAACATTGGTATCATCAGAGATGTTATGCAAAACCATTTGTTACAAGTGTTAACTTTGTTAACCATGGAAAGACCTGCTTCATTCGACCCAGAATCTGTTCGTGACGAAAAAGTTAAAGTGTTGAAATCAATGGCCCCAATTGATACTGATGATATCTTAATTGGTCAATACGGTAAATCTGAAGATGGTACTAAGCCAGCTTACTTGGATGATGACACTGTTAAACCAGGTAGTAAATGTATTACATTTGCTTCCATGGCTTTCCACATTCAAAATGAACGTTGGGAAGGTGTTCCAATCATTATGAGAGCTGGTAAGGCTTTGAATGAAGGTAAAGTGGAAATTAGAATACAATTCAAGGGTGTCGCATCTGGTGTGTTCACTGATATTCCAAACAATGAATTGATTATTAGAATTCAACCAAACCAAGCAGTTTACATTAAATTCAATGCTAAGGTACCAGGTTTGTCTAATGCCACCCAAGTGACAGATTTAGATTTGACTTACTCCACTAGATACAAGGATTTCTGGATTCCAGAAGCTTATGAAGTGCTTATTAGAGACGCCTTGTTAGGTGATCACTCTAACTTTGTCAGAGATGATGAATTAGATGTCTCTTGGTCTTTGTTCACTCCATTATTAAACTACTTGGAAGGTCCAGATGCTCCACAACCAGAAATTTATCCATACGGTTCTAGAGGTCCAAAGGGATTAAAGGACTATTTGAAGAAACACAAGTATTGTATCGAAGAACAAAAGACAGACTACACCTGGCCTGTCACTAAACCAAAGGCTAAGGAATAATCGATTTAATCCTTGCTTTTTTCTATATATATTTGATATATATATACGTATGTGTATGATGTATTTGTATGCAATTTAATGTCTAAAGCTTTATTAATAATTATATAGCAAATGTAACAAATCAATTGTCTCTAGACTTATATTTATCTTGAAGTTCATCTTGATAAGTTTGATCAATTTGATTGGCAATACCTTGTAATGTCTTAGACACCGCTTCAGTGGCACCAATTAATGGTCTGATAATAGCAATGGGGGCCACTTTGGCAACTGAAACAGCAGCAGCACTAACACTATTATTGTTTGTGGAACCACTATTATCATGACCCCTTTTAAAATTATCATTGGCCTTCCACACAGCATTGTAAGCAATTTGCATGTGTTTCTCCAATGACTGATATGCCTCTTCTAAACCTGCATGGACATCTAGCGGTTGATCTGCATATAAACTAATAATCTTCGGAGCACCTTCGCCATTCAAGTCCGGCTCGATGACAAGTGCACTGGGTGATTTACCCCTCACATGTGGATTACTACCACCAACTAATTGATCTTCATCTAATATCCTATCTAAATCAAGTAAATCATCATCAATCTCACCACCAAGCATTCGTTCAGTGTTTTGTAACACATTTTGTGTTCCCGTGGCTAACTTGGCACTTAATTTAATGAATTCACCAGTTGAGGATTTAATGAAAATATTACCATTCTTCTTTAAACTTCTTTGAAAGTAACCTTCATGTTTATATTCTGACATTAGCACAGTAACAAAGGTTTTGACACCTGCTCCTAAAGTAATGAATGATTTTAAAGGAGCCAGTCCTTCTAATACACCGCCCATTTGTTTATTGGTAATATCGGGAGTCCAAATTGATTTCAATTTACTATTTAATTCATCGAATCCATTTATACCATATAATTCAATAGCCTTTAAAGTTATATTAGATCCGTCTAGAATAAAAAAATTCATTAGCTCAGTACTATGGCCTGATCTCAGTCCATCATAATCGACTTTTTTGGGTTTATAATCTAATTTAATCTTAACGGAGCTCTGGACAAATTTTTGGATGAAAGTGATCTCAGGATAATCATCAATTAATTCAAATCTTGGGTCTTTAAATTCCATAAACCTTATTAAAAAATCTAAAGCATCCTGATCCACATGTAACCTTAATGGTGCAATCTCTGTAGCCATAATAAACTCTAATGTTGGCAAATAGTCAATGGGACGAACAATGTCTAAATTCAATTTAAACATTGGTTTATTAATGGGCCAATTTTCTTGCCGTAACAATGATACAAATTTATTCCATGTTGACGTCGGGATATTATCAATTATATCAAAATTGTCTACAGACACTGAAATTTTATTCAACGGATCTGTTGAATTGTCAGATTCTATTTCATTTGGTTGATCAACGTTATAATTTTTCACAATTATTTTTAATGCTTCCAAATTCATCAACATTTTATGATTTTTAGATGGGTATAAATTTAATTGCGAATCAATAATGTCACTTGAATCTAAGTTACCTTGAATACTACGATTTATTTCATGTGTTAAATTATTACTGGGTTTAGTTGGGAGATATATTGACTGGAATAACGATACTTCTAAATTTGATGAATCCACATCATCTTGAGAAAGATCAAAGTCTTCTTCCTGATTATTCATGTCACCAACAGCCTTAGATATGACCTTCCGCGTATGTTTCCAATCATACCCATCAAAGAATTTAATGGTGCTGTTGTTTATATCCACTGTCACTTTTATTCCAATATTCTGATCAGCGTCATCATCCAGTTCTTCGCTCACATTTGGTTTTAGAATTATTCTCCTAGTATCAACATAATCTTCAGTTACATTAATTGTATCAAGATCATCGGGTGAGTTGATGGATGTTGCACCTTCTGCATAATTCAAATCAACTGAGTTAACTTCATCATCTGTATTCTTAACAATAAAACTTTCAACAATATGGATTGAGTCATTATCTAATTTTTGTAATTCCTTTTTAAAATCTCTTTCCATTATATTTATACTTTTGAAATAATTTAAATCAACCATATCTAGTAAATGGATCTCCTCCTTCAATTCAGTTTTATATTTTTCATCCTCCGGAAATGTCTCTGGGTATTTCAAATCAATACATAACTGAACCAAAGTATGAAATGAATCTGCACAAATTGATAATCCCAAATGATCAATTTTGAGATTTAAATTCATGCTTCCATTTGATTTATTTAATACGATTTTAGAGCTGTTCAATTTTCCTATAGCCGAGAATCCACTAGCGGCGTAAAAATTGGTTAACGAATGAGAATGTTCATTTCCAATATGTTTCATATTATTTATGTCATCAATCAATAATAACGTACCAGTTTTCATAATTGATTTGATATTCAAGTCAGAAAAAGATAGAATGTCACAGGTTAATTGATCAATTGCAATCACTAAAACAGGATTTATTCTATAAGGATGTAATAAAATGGAGCAATGAATAAATTTAATCTCCCAGGTAGATGTTTCATTAAGCTTTATACTGTTCTCTAAAGAATCTTCAATTAATTCAGATACAACTGTTTTATTAACTGAGTTTAATTCATTTATAATATCTAACCATTTTGCATAATAATTTACTGACAGATTAGAAAATTTTACTTTTATCTTAGTCAATTTATCATAACCACTTTTGAGCAAAAACAAAACAGGTTGATTCCTCTTTGAGTTTTTTATCACAGAGACTATTTTCTGTTTTACTTTTGAATTCGGTAAAACTTTTTTTAAGTCAAGCCATTTAGAGAAAAACAAAATACCATTGTCAATGTCAGTAAATGCAAGGATATTATCTAATAGTTTCCCTTTAATAGAGCCAAAAGAGGTATCTCGTAAAACATTCTTCAATTTCCAAGATATACTATCGATGATAATCACTAAAGAAGATGCTGAACTTTGGTTGTACATTACACTAGAGGCGGATAATACTCGAACACTTCTCTTCATACAAGAATTCCTTTTTTCTTTCCTTTCAGAAATTTCGTTGGAACTTGAGAACAAAGAGATAATAGGACCAAAGTCTGTGATTAATTTTTGTAAAGACAGGAAATCATCTGAACACTCTATACTCTTTATGTTCAGGATTTGCTTCGTGTATAAGGAGGAATTTTGTAAATTTTCATTATATGATTCAACTTTTCTTTTCAAATTTAAAAATGTGAATGATAGTTGATTGATCGACATGACTTCATTGATAGTTTGGTTGTTATTTCTCAACAAGGATATTTTTTTAGTATTTAAAAGACCTTTTTCTGAGTCATAAATTATTGGATCGATCAAAAGTGAGATATTGTAATCATTAAATACCAAAGTGAGAGATGTACTAGCAGACTTCAACATAATTTTCGATCCAGCCTGTGGTTTTTTATTTGAAATTGATTTTGAAATTATGTTGCGGCTATTTTTTGGATTTTCAATTAAAGAAATGAACTTCTTAATTGATAGTTGTAAATTTTTAAATTCTATGATGCTCTGTTCTGTTATTTTCATATCAAGTTGACTTAATATCTCTATTTTAATTTCATCTTGTCTAATTGTACCTTGTAATATGGGTTTACAATCTGTCTTTATTTGCAAGTAATCTCCAATATACCGTATAAAATCCACGTTGAACTGATAGTTTTCATTTTCCATTTGATTTACGTAAACTTTATCAAATAATATCGAATTGTCTGATAGTATATTAATTTTAATCGAATTGACACACAAAAATGATAATAAGCCCGCTTTTTTCAATTTTTGTTCATTTTGGAATCTCGTATAACCTAATGAAGATGTCTGTTTATTGTCTTGTCTTGTTTTATCCTTGTCAGTGGTATTCTTAATAGTTGAAGATATAAATATATCAAGTAAATCAAAAAGTAACTGATCATTCAATTGGATGATGTCATCCATATTGATTTCAATTTTATTTATATCAACTGTTACATCAGATATGCTTAAATCTTCAACAGATGAAAGTCCTTCGAATGTTATCCTTACTTGATCTGATGATAATAGTATAGTTTTTTCTATATTTTCCTCGATTTCACAATTAGCTGCACTAGACATTTCTAGGGGTGTTTCTACAGCACTCATATACATCGACGTTCCTTCTAATTTTGAATAATATATACTCTCTGACATACCATTTTCGTTGATATCAGTATATTTTTCATCAGTTTCGACTGTCTGAAGATGCGACACTTTAAAACCAGTAAGTGATATTTGTCTGATATTATTTTCCATTGTCATTAATGCTAAATCTGTTAAGTTTATTTGGTATTTGTGTTGGCCTTTATTGTCTTCTATTATGAAAACTATATCTTGTAATATAACAGCAAGTTTTCCCAGTACCATATTAAGTACTGTATTTCTCATACTTTGTAATCTTGTTAACTTAGGTTCAGTATCAGTAGCTTCTTTTAATATATCTGCGTTCAATTGGTCTACACTACTCCCACTACTACTTTCTTCCCATAAATCATCATTATCTTCTTTAGCAAAATCATGGTCTGTTTCGTCATTAGAAAATTGTATCATTGAGCTTGTTAAATTTTGAATACTCTTCGTTAAGGAGAACTGGATTTCATCTCCATCTATTACCTCTTCATTAATGGGAGAAATAATAAAAATTATCCCTTTACCATTGACATCTAGTCCATCGGAGACAGTTAATTGTAAGTCCAGTTGTTTGATAGTACCAGACTTAACGTGAAAGTTCGGTATATGTAACTCAGAGACATGTAAATCTATGTCATTGAAGGATAATTTTGAATTGGAACCTAATGATATATCCAAATTGGACGTATCTAAATTAGAGAACAGAGATATCTGTTGCAACACATGAAGTAAAAGTCGTCTTTGTATATTCTGGGGAAGCCAAAATCCCATTTATGGCGATGTTGTATTGTGTCTTTTACTGATTGTTGTTGTAAAGATCGAAATTAAAGATTTAAACAAAAATAAACCCTTGAAATTATTATTTTGGCGCTTATAAAGAAGAATCGTTTATTACGTTCGCTAATAATATTGTGCTAAAGATGTTATCACAGGTAAATGTTCTATTGAAGATATGATATTATGTGCAGAATCAGTAGATTTGGTTTGTTAATAAAATAAATGGTGATATTTACTTAATAACTATAATATTTTAAGCCACATATTAAAAAAAATATCATATATTAAACATTTGCTCATCAAGCCATTATTGATAAAATATGTAATTCTTGACATATCATCGGTAGGTTGTACCATATATCGTTTATTCACAGATTAACCAGACCTTATTAAAGGAAAATAACGAAAAATATGAAAGAAGTTATAATTGGTTGTAATGTTCTATTAAATGCTAAGTTCTATAAATGTCTAAGTTATATATTGAGTCTATAATAAAGGATGAATTTGTTCTATAAATTGATGCAGGATGGATGTGGAATATGGTTTAAAATAAGAATTGGGCTA
>PPOP03000089.1:0-16972 GCA_003708535.3 Kazachstania bromeliacearum | reverse complement strand
TGGTGCTGGGTCCTGCAACAGTAGTAACTGATGTAAAACCTTGGTAGGTCAGAGAACCGTTACTGGTGAATGACTTATAACTGATGACGTCGATTTCCAGTTCACCGTTAGGTAGGGTGGCACTGGTAATCGTTGCTCGGGGGATTTTTTGCACTTGTGTGGTTGGTACAACAGTAAGAGCACCGTTGACAGCACTTGGGATGTATGAGATGATGTTGACGTCTACTTCTCCGTTAGGTTGGGTGACGGTGGTAATGGACGTCTTCGGGATAGTTAGTACGGCAGTAGTTGCTACAGCAGTCAGAGCACCGTTGACAGTACTTGGGGAGTACGAGATCACCTTGATGTCCACTTCAGTTCTATGGTTAAATGGGTTGTTATAGGTGGTACTAGTGGTAGTGGTGGAGGGAGCAGGCACAGTAAAGACCGATGTACTTGGGTTAGCAATGAAAGTCCCGTTGGCAGTGCTTGGGGAGTACGAGATGACCTTGATGTCCACTTCACCGTTAGGCAAAGTAGCAGTTGTGGTCGTCACTGGTGGAATAACTTGCGTTGTTGGGTTGACAGCAGCAGCAGCTGTCCGCAACCAAATAAATAAGAGAACCGATTTCAATAGTGTCGATTTCATTCTCGAGGTTGTTTTGGTTGATTGTGAAGAGGGAGTAAATTAATCAAAAATGGTATCTCATCTGCATATATATAAAATACCATGAGAGCAGATATCAGCAGCTGGGCAATTTCCTTTTTCCACTGGTGTGAGAACAAAGGAGCCTCAGTCATCCTGCAGTGCAGACTGTGGAAAATTTTCGAACGGATTTAACCCTCTTCCATAACCAGAGATTATGTAAGGAAAATCCTCGAAAACTCTAAAAGATTTGCAGTGGGAAGAGCTGCTCACACGGAATATGAGAGGTGGAAAGTTAAATCTCGCAAAGAAAAATTTGTCAGTTGTCCAAATTAGTAATTTTCAAAAAGGATCCGCGTTTTTGTTCCCGGATTTATAACAGCCTCAGATTCCACACAGAAAACGCGCAGGCCGTTTCGGCCGATTTATTTCCGGTTTTGACAGAGGCAGAAATAGGAGACTGTAACCAGCAATAATGAACAGAGACAGGCTCAGTCCATTGTGTCTGTTGGAAGTAGCGGAACCTTCACGGGCACACATTCGAGAGCGGCTGGTAGAGTAGCCATAGTGCTGTTTGGTGTGCAGAGGCATTTGCTTGTTGGTGTTTGATTATGTGAAATCATTACGTCATATGTCTTGTTTTACTATGTAACAACGCTAATTTTATTTGTGTAGATCAGAAAGTGCTTAGGCAACTGGTGTTTAGTTAGCGGCTGTCCATGGAGTGTCGATGGAACGCATGTGCCAACACCTGACCGGCTACAATAAACTGTATCACAGAGGTTACGTGATACAGATAGTTTTCGTAAAAGCCTCATCTCTTGAGTTTAATCTATGAGGGTCAACCCACATTGATCACTTCATATAACTGATACCATACATCAAACAAATGAGAAAGTTCTTACCATTGTAAGTCTCAATAATGTCACGTTTTATACGACAACCCTTTATTTCTTATTCGCTTTTGTCTAACAGATTCAAAATTTAAATTCAGTTACATTTCTTTCTTTAGGTTAACTCAATGTAATGTCAACCCACTACTACAACATATAACGTTCGAATGAGTTAATCATTCTTCCGCATTTTTGCCATTGTAAACCCAAACCAACTTGGTAAAAACACAGAGATACAAAATCCACCCAATCACAATGCCAATCCACCACACACTAAACCATGCCAACACTGATCATTAACCCAACTCTCCAAGTTCATCGCACTTTACTCTCTATATATAACTTGTCTTTTACCCGCACTTTGCACGAACAAAGTGGCAATAATTATTTTTTGCAAAATGAGAGATCGTAACTTCAATATGGTACAATAGCAAAAGGTAAATATAGAGATACTTACAGAGATACGGAACAACAAGAAACAATATGGTCAGTATCACATTCAAAGATTTCAAGAAGGAGAAGACTACATTAGACTTGGACCTGTCCAACACTGTATTTGACGCCAAGACTCAATTGGCTTTAGCTAAATCTTGTGATGAGACACAGATCAAATTAATCTTTTCTGGGAAAGTTCTACAGGACACTAAGAGTCTCGCAGAGAGTGGGTTGAAAGATGGAGATCAAGTCATTATGATGATCTCCAAGAAGAAGACTCCAGAACAACCTGCAGTGGCTAAAGTCACTGAACCAGAGACCACTACCACTGCATCGGAACCTGAATCCACTCCACAACAGTCAGAGACTCCTGCTGCCACACCAGCTGACGCTGAAGCTACTACTACTACTGAAACTGCATCTTCACCAGGGTTTGTCACTGGTACACAACGTAATGAAACTGTTGACAGAATTATGGAAATGGGTTACGAAAGAGAAGAAGTGGAAAGAGCTCTTAGAGCTGCCTTTAACAATCCAGACAGAGCCGTCGAATATCTGTTGATGGGTATCCCTGAACATCTAGCAGCTCGTACTGCAGCACCTGCCGATGCTGCTGCCACGGGTGCCACACCAGAAGCTAATGCATCTGAAACACAAATTGAATCTATACAGCCAGATGAAGATGATTTATTTGCACAAGCTGCTGGTGGTAATGCTGCCACTGCCACCACTGGTGATGCCAGTGCCACTGCAGGTTCCACTCCAGGATCTATTGGTCTAACGGTAGAAGATCTTATGGCATTAAGACAAGTGGTCTCCGGTAACCCAGAAGCATTAGGACCACTTTTAGAAAATTTAAGTAATAGGTACCCACAATTACGTGAACAAATTATGGCCAATCCAGAAGTTTTCATCTCTATGTTATTAGAAGCCGTGGGTGAAAATTTACAAGGTATGGAAGAATTTGGTGCATTAGGTGATTCTGGTGAAGTTGGTGAAAATGGTGAAGAAGTTGAACCACAACCTACTATTGACATTACACCAGATGACGAACAAGCTATTGCTCGTCTTTGTGAATTAGGTTTTGAAAGATCATTAGTCATTCAAGTTTATTTTGCATGTGATAAAAATGAAGAAATTGCAGCAAATATGTTATTCACTGAATATGCTGATAACTAAAAATAATTAATAATAATAATTACATATATATATATATGTATATATCTGTATCATAAAAAAAACAAGTAACTTTAAATAATGACAATATCATTGATCTTATAATTGACTGAATGTAGTGTATTCAGTGTAAGGTGAGTTAATCACTGGTGCATTACCTTCACGCACAGCTAGACCAACGGGTAAACCAGCTTTAGTGGCTGCATCCAATTCCAAAACATTATCACTCAAGAATAGCACGTCTTTAGCATCTTTACCAATGACTTGTAATATTTTTGCATATGAATTTGAATCATTTTTCATACCAGAAGTGTTAATATCAAAATAATTCTTAATGTATGGTGTCAAATCTTGTGAATGGGCATCACCACGAACAAATCTGAATAACAATTTTTGTGCCTTGACTGACCCACTAGAGTAAATATAAACGTTTGCCTTTCTCTTAATCAATTCAATGGCATCGTCATACAGGGGAGCGACAATTTCACCAGATTCGTACCCAGTTTGCCACACATGGCCTTGCAATTGCTTCAAGAGCGGGTCCTTGACGTCCCTGGCCACTAAGTCCAAGATACGTTCTTGCAATGCCCGTTGGGAGTCGACCCCCCACTCTTGCAACATTTGCGCATCACCTTGTTCCTCGACAACACGGGGCACCTGCTCGACGAAGTAAGGGAACAACACGTCCTTCACAAACGAGATCGGACACACAGTGCCCTCGATGTCCAATAACACACTGTCATAAACCATTGTCACGCAATGGTCCCTTGGACACTCTCTGTTCCTCTCGACCAATGAAAAATTTCACCGATGAAATATTTCGCACGGGCTTGAGGAATGCTAGCGCCGCGCCCGAAAACTCCTCAGTTTCCCCAGGGGGGATCGGGATATATAAAGAGTGCAGTTTCTCAAAACGACAAGTTGCTTTACTCCTGAAACACTCCAGATAGTTACAAACAATATACAACTACACAAAACATAAGAATGGCTGGTAAGAAAGGTAAAGAAGGCGGTGCTCCAAGTGAGAAGAAAGGTGCCACACTGTTCAAGACGAGATGTTTGCAATGTCACACCGTGGAAGAAGGTGGTCCACATAAAGTGGGGCCCAACTTGCATGGGATCTTCACCCGTCACTCGGGGACAGCGCCAGGTTACTCCTACACAGACGCCAACATCAAGAAGAATGTCCAATGGGATGAAGATAATATGTCTGAATATTTAACTAACCCTAAGAAATATATTCCAGGTACTAAGATGGCCTTTGGTGGGTTGAAGAAGGAAAAGGATAGAGCTGATTTGATCGCCTACTTGAAAAAGGAGACCGAATAGATCATAATACAAACGTTATTTATTGTCTTTATATTATTTATTTATTTATTCATTTGTATATAGGAATATTGATTTTTTTAAAATATTAGTGCTTAAATGAGGTTGATGAACAAACTTATTAGTATGTAGATGAGGTTTGCATTATGGATCAAACCGGAATTACCGCTTGGTTTGCTTGTACTGGAAGTCAGGGGACTTAAAGATGTAATCACTGTAAAACTTGTAGGTTCAACGGCACTGTAAGTTTGTGTTGTTGTTTTAACGGATTTAGTGGATTTTACCGAATTTGATGCAGATGACATTGATGAAGACGAGGATGAAGAAGTGGATGAGGAAACACCTACATCCGGGTGATCACCATCGGCATTCAATGAACCTAATACAACTTGTTTATCACTAATTTGCACATTATTCTCTAAGAAATCCTTAGTACTGTTATAAACGTACGATTTATCACCTGTGGTCACTGTACCACTAGGTGGTCCATAACAAGTGATATTGACTTCTTTCAAGATAGTATAGTAATAACCAGGATCCTTTATATCAGCAGAATCCCAATCAATTTCACCACCTGCCCAGGCAATAGTACCTGGTGCATTAGTGGAATTACCACCTGGCCAAATGGAAATATCCACTTTTGATGGTGTTTGTGGGAACTCGTAAATACCACTGGTACTGTTAAAAGTAGAATTCTTATACAATGTTCTACCCACGACACCATCCACGGACCATGTAATTTTATCATGTTGCCAATCAATTTCATAATCATGAAATTCACTAAATGTGTTATCCGTAGTGATATTACCACTGTTATTATAATTTAACATACCTTGCCAATAGAAATTAGTCTGTGTGGTACCTAAATCAGCACCCACCCATTCAAAATCAATTTCATCTTGTACACCAGAGAATAAAATAAACGCAGTGACAACACCAGCTAAATGTGATGTCTTTAAACGTGCACTCACTTTACCATACCAAATAGATTGAGTCGAAGATAGCACAGTACCACCAGAATTCTTGGGCATGGCAAGCACTAAACTATCTTCATCTTCATAATCCATAATGTAACCTGTGTAAGTCCAATCGGCACTACTGGAATTACCCAGATAGGTGTTACCATCCATTATTTTATCACTGTACTTACTAAATTTGGTTTGAGAATTTTTACATACAGGATCTGGCACACATGAATCTATCGAGAAGGAGAATCTGGCATCACAATTGCCCAGACAATAATTACCTGTACCACATTCACCGGATTGTGTACAACATGGGTGACTCTCGGGACATGACGTCGTGGCATCACATGTGATAGTCTTTGCTTGAATTGATACAATATAAAGTGTCAAGTTTATAGTCCAAAATAACCACTGCATTTTCCCTTTAAGCTTATTGAACAACATTTACAAATGGGAGATACCAAGAGCAACATATCCTCTATATATATGTAGATCCATCTGCCTCGAGCACGAATCTGTCGAGATCTGGGCATTTCTTTACCCAAAAAGGAAATGGTGTTTCTCGAGAATGAAAAAAAAAAAGGTCGCGAAAAATCGTATAGTACTAATTATATTTCCTAAAACGGAACACAAATTATTAATCTATATTTATCTATATATGTAAACGTTTTTTTTTCTTTTCTTATGGAATATTTACTTCTTCACAACAATCACTGCTATCACTATCAATGGATGATTCACTGTCTAATATATCGAGCGTATTCATATGTGGTATTAAGTTGGTCTCCTCTATGGATTCTTCATCACTACTTTCACAATTATTCAATTCAGTGACAAATAATTCTCTGTTCTTACGAGACAACATATGTGTAAATGATTTTTGTTGTTCTCTGATATTCCAATTCATGGTTCTATTTATACCATCAATAAATTCTGTAGGTGAAGATTCCACTGTGGGGAACGCGTAAGGACTTGCAGAGATAGTTATATAATCACCTTTACGTAACTCTGTTCGGTCTTTACCATCAAATGCTACCCATGCTGTATTTCTTGAATTTCTAGGTACTTTCACTTTCAATTTAATACTGTCAGGTAATACAATGGGTCTGAAACTTAATGTATGTGGACAGATTGGTGTCACTGCAATGGCATTAACACTGGGGAAAATCAAAGACCCACCAGCACTTAATGAGTAAGCAGTAGACCCCGTTGGAGTAGCCACAATCAACCCATCTGCTTGTGCTACAGTCATTAATGAATCGTCACCGTATAATTCTAACATCGATATGAAAGGACTAGGACCACGATCAATAGTCACTTCATTTAATACATGATGTTCAGAGACACATTCCATATAACATTTCCTTCTACCTGTCTCCAAACATTTACCTGCACGATGCTTTCGATACACTTTACACTCTAATCTCATTCTTAAATTAGTTTTGATCTTTTGGTTTAAGATCACTGGTAATTCTTGTTTGAATTTCTCATAATTGAAATTAGTTAGAAACCCTAGTGAACCCAATGAGAATGAAAGCATTGGTGGAACATGCCGTTGGAAAAGCGTGGATGCAAATAACACTGTACCATCACCACCCAACGTTATTGATAAATCGAAAAATGCATCATTATCTTGAACAAATTTTTCATTCCAATACCTTATCTTTGACAATTTACATTCAGAATCAGTACAAATTTCTTTCACTGCAAAACTCTTGGAATGTTCAAAAATATCCTGTACATAAATGGTCATATGTGGGAAATGTAACAATAACCATTCTACCATTTCTCTCATAAGGATTACCAATGAGAGATCATTAATCTTGGTAATTATAATCAATTTTTCCACTTCCAAATTCACTTTAGTGTTTGAAATATCTTTACTTAACATTCTCACATCATAAGCAGTGTTTGCAAATTCCAAGTGACTCTTACTAGCTTTAAACGATCGTTCACTACTAGTTGTAGACAATTTTCTCAATATTTCTTTGGCAGAATTCAATCCAGCTAAATTTTTAGCGTATCTGGTGGCTTCATCGTCATCCATCTCCTCCACGGCATAATTATTATTATCTGTGACAATAGTGGGCACTGATCTGATACTGTTCAACCCACTTTCTAATTTAAGTCTATCTAATCTATCTGATACGGGATGTTTCCGTATAATGGGGGACATACTCACTGCCGGCGACAAAGAAGTCTCATCACTCTTATTCATTAGACTGTTACTTGACCCAGGTTGTGACACCCCAATGGACTCAGCTGGACTCAACATGTTTGTTATCTTAAAATATAATTTCTCACCCAGAAAAAAAGGTGCAGATAGTAATTTACTTGTTTGGAAATTTGAAATTCTATCAACAAATGGATCAAACTCTTTATACAATTCGTAACCCTCAACAGATCCACAAGTCTTGTTATACTCGGTGCCTTTATCCTCGTGTTACCCTCGAGAAACGTTACACCGATTTGTCCTTTCCATCTTTATTTATTCGATGATGAAATTCACATGAATTTCAACGGACTTAAAAAAACAGTGGAAGAAAAATAATAGCGATAATTTCAATTGGGAAAACAATCAATCTAATAAACATGTTTCTATATTGATTTATTTAAATAAGTTATACAGTCTTAATTAAGTTTGTTTAATGAACATTTCCAGTTCTTACCTTCCAAAAGTGGTAAGGATGCACCTAGACACCAGCCCAATTCGTTGTTGGCAATCTTTTGGGCGGTCTTTAATTCCCTTTGTAATGGGATATCGTACCCGGTGTGTAACAAAGACACTTGGAAAGTTAAATCTTGACAGAAATGTGGGTCGCTGACCAATTCTGTAAGGGCACCGTCCAAACCAGAGAAGACACTTTCCCAAACTTCTTCACCGTTACAAACCATCTTAGATAAGTCGTATAATTCACCCAATGTGAAAGATAATGGCATACCCAATGGACGAGTTCTATCGTAGAAATAGGAGAAGATGTAAAGATCGTTAGCTTCTTTGAAAGTACGCACCAAGGAAGGTTGATGAACACCATTGAATGAACATGGAGCTGATGTACATTTGGCGTCTTTGTTTAAGATTTGATCAGCTAGGAATCTACATTGAGCACCAGCTGGTACTTTTGGACCTTCGAAAGTAACGGTGTAAGAAGAACCATCAGCTAATTTAACAGTTTCATCCTTGACTGTCATATTTGGAGCCAAACATGGAGATGTTAACACATGAGATCCAGTGATATCTTTCTTACTAATTTTACCTTGTTTGATAGCAGTTTCCACAAGAACAGAATTGATCTTGTTTCTACCTTCCATTAAACCGTAACCTAAATGAGAGAATTGGTATAAAGTGTAATCTTCACCACCAAATGATAAATCATATTTGTATTCACCATCAATCATTTTTTCATTGTTTAAGAAAGTTGGTTCAAAGACAATTTGTGTAGAACCACCACCTAAATCAAACACAGCACTTGTGGGCAATTTAGTACCACTACCGATGTTACCTAAAAGATAGTTAGTAGTGATCCAAGCGTAAACACCTTCTTGATCACCACTCATGATTGAGATACCATCACCTTCCACCACAGCAAATGGATAATCATTCTCCAAATGAGCTCTAACAGCCTTTAAGATGGCAGCACTCTTAGTTTCACCTAATAATCTTAACCCAGCGGTAGCCTTCACGGCAATTGGAGTACAACTTCTCTTAGATTCTGGAACCGCTTTCAAAGCTAATTTCAATAATGGATCCAAAGAAGCAGCAGCACCCTTGGTGTCAGTGTCAAATGATGATAGACCAGGTTTCAACATATCGAAAGTTTCTTCAATTAAAGCAGGTGGTTGCACACAGACATCAAATTCATAGATGTGAACACGAGAACCAGTAGAACCAGCATCCACCATAACAACGTATTCGTGATCTTTGGTACAGGAACCAGTAGAAGAAGACTTGGAAGACTTAGCAGTGGAATCAGATTTCGAAGCAGAACCAGCGGCTTCATTAGCTTCAATACTTGATTTCACAGCGGCAGCAACGTCAGCCATATAACCGTTTTCACTCTTGGAATCTTCAACATAACCTGGTTCAACTTGGATTGGTAAAATGGAAAGAGTTTCATCGTCATCATCAACTAAACCCACAATATCAGGTGGGTTAACAGGACGGTTCACAGCGTCAATGACAGTTCTGGAAATATCAATCTTGGAACCACCGAAAGTTGAACTCCTAATCAAAAGGAACAACATGACGGCAGTGAATGCACCTATTATGAAACGGTAGTTTCTTACAGGAGGCATGGCTTATTACTTGGTCTAGTTAGTTTTAGATTGATCTTGCTATTATTATTATCATCATCATTAAATATTTTTCTTAAATAATGAAAAAATTTGTTATCTAACGCGTACTGTAGGGTAATAATATACTATGATACAGATATATAATTGTATAAAGATACATTGTTACTATGATTGAGTATCGGTACTGGACGACCTGAACATGCTATTCATTGCACTTCTTGAAAGTAAACGTGACATTTTCCTGCCCGCACTTTGTGGAGGTGTGTCGTCGCCATTACTGTTCTTACTGTCCTTCGTGGCTGTTTCTTGCGATGATGTGGTACTCATTTGTCTTCCCTTAATCTTGTTACCCCAACTGGATATACTACTGCTGTTACTCTTATTCCTCTTATGTGATTCACCATTTTGTGGGTTGGAATGGAACATACTACTTAAACTTTTCTTATTAACTGTAGAGGCAGCACTGTTGTTATTACTCTTTGTAGGAGATACACCTGTATGCCACATGAAATTGAATGATGGTGATTGGAAATGACTGTCATGATTGGATTTACTTGTTAAAGGTGGAGTAGTTTGCTCAATTTGAGTAGCGTAGTTCATACTATCAGGAGAGAAAGTTGGATCCTGAACATACGGATTATTATGTTGATTCATCATGATATTATTAGAGTTTTGTGGACTCAATGCGTTGCTTTGTGGTGGTTGTAATCCCATCATATCATCCATATTATTGTTTGAGTTGGAAAATGCAGCATTCAAATTATTACTATTAGTGTTATAAAATGAATCTGCATGTCTTAAAGAAAGTCTATCACCAAATGGTGATAAATTGGAAGCATCATTTAAAGTGGCAGCTAACAGACTTTGATTTGGTGGATTCAAATTCATCAATAAAGGAGATTTAGACAAGGGAGTCCCCATTTCATTATTGTTATGATTGTTATTGTTGTATGGTGAAATTGGAGTATGACTTAAATCATTAGCAAATGCTGCATAATTGTTGGCAGTGGAATTCATACTTGGTTGACTCTTATGAGATGTCCAATAATTATCCAATTGATCTGTGGTGAACCCCTTGGAGTAATTACTAATCTTGTCAGGATAATCTGTTTCATCATAAATCATATCTTGCAACCCAGTGATTAAATGATTTGCATTATCATAATCAAATGATTGATCTAATTTGTCAACATCCACACCGGTCGTGGCATTAGCATCCCATGGTTGGAAATTTGATGTTTCTGTTGTGGTAGCAGCCACAGTGGCGGTCACTGTGGCAGTAGCAGTAGCGGTGGTGGGACCACTACGAGGGAAAATTGGAAGACCTTCATTAACTGAAGGAGCATTGTTTAAAAATTGTGATGATAATAATGAACCATGATGAGATGTCATAGGAGTCATATAATCTGTTGATATTGGTGGTTCCACTGGATTGAACCCAGATAATAAAGGCTGTTCATTCAAAGCCGGACTACCACTATTAGATGAAGGATTATTGTTATTGTTACGGTTAGTAAAATTCTCATTACTGTCGTTATTGGAATTGGAAGATGCGTTATTATTATTTGAAAAATTAGACATCGTGGGAGCAATAAATTGATTATCATATGGTTGTGCTAATAGATTAGCTCTTAACTGTCTATTTTGTAAATTGACTTCCTTAAATCTTTTCTCTAATAACAATATGTGATTCATTAATTTTTCATTAGCTTCCCCCCAATTTTGATCATTTTGTTGATCAATAAAGTATTGTTCTTTAATTATTTGTACTAAGGGACTGGTTTCTTTCAATTTAGATAAATAATCTTCACCTTGAGGCGATAATAAACCTGTATCTTTATATGTTTGTGAATTAATTTTCTTTATGATAGTAGATAATTTAACATTTTCATCTGTTACAAGTGTGGCTGATTGTTTCTTATTTAAAGCTTGTAAATTAGTGGAAGATGAAGTTTGCTTCATTAGATTCAAACCTTTATTTTCTTTCTCTAAGGATTCAATTTCCAATTGTAAATTTTGTAATTTCTCATTCAAGGAATTAATTGATTGATTAATCTCACTGGTCAATTTATTATATTTCTTAGTCAATGGTTCATGATTCAAATCATTTTGTTCAATTTGTGACCATCTATCAATATCATCCCCCATTTTATTAATTTTCTCCTTAGATTTAGCAATCTTTTGGGTCAATTTTTCATATTTCACATCAGATAACAATTTAGAATTTTCCAATGATTTAATATTTGATTTTAATGATTTTCTAAAATCAACTTCGTGTGACCAATGTATTTTCAAATTATCTAATTCTAAATTCAATTCTTCTTTAGATTCTTTAAATTCTTGTAACAATGAAGTTTGTTGACTTAACACTTCATGTAAGTCCTCCTGGGCACAAATTAAAATTTTCTTTAAATCATCAATAGAGTAAGGATCCAAATCTTTCAAACTAGTTAAAGAAGTGTAAGATGAAATAACTGGTGCCTGTGTATCTGATGTTGATACAGATGTATTGTTCACACTGGCTAAATGAGTATCACGAGAAGCAGTTAAAGTGTTTCTTCTCCATTTCCTATTCTTAATGATTTCATCATGATCTTCTTTAACTTCTTTCTTAGTCATAACCCAAATGGGGGGTAATTTATTGATAAACCCCATATTATTTACAGTGATAAAATCTAATTGATATTGTTTCCCCGGTGTTAACCCAGTGATGGAACAACATGTGTACAATGATTTGGTTGAGTTTGGGAACACTGCCATTTGAAAATTGTTTATATACAACAAATAATGGGAAATATTCACTTGGTCACTGGGTCCATTTTCCCAGTGAATAGTCACAGAGTCCTTCGAGATCTTATCTATAGACAATTTAGTAGCTGTCGGTGTCTTCACTTGAGATGCTTGCACTATATTGGTCACAGGTATGCTCAAAAACTTGTATAACCTGGTGGCCAACCACAGTACAGCAACTAATATACCGACCGTGTGCAGTATCATCTGATAATCTTGCCTAGCTGTTGTTGAAATCTTAATGGTACTGTCTCGTAAATGTTTATTTACATATATAATAATTTTTCACTTTTCCATAATATACAAATATAAAAGATATACAAATAATATACGTAGAATCCGGGTGATTTGAACGAATTATACTTCATTTCAACACGAAGTTGGCTCCTCTCAGCTTCAAATACTCTTGATCCACTCCGGGAGCCATTGGTTTCACTATCAGTTGGTAAATTTCTGCGTTATGGTATCTGATATTGTTTGTGGGACTTGTGTATGGACCTCGTAAACCAGTGATATCACAATATTTCTTAGTGGGTTTGATAGAAGGTGGTGCTATCACATTGAAGCAAGTCACTCGAGGTATTTTCCTGAGTGGTTTAGTTTCGCTGTCGTCGTTCTGTTCTGTGGTAGTGGGTGCTTGCAATGCGTTATTTATTCTTCTAGCCTCTTCTGAGATCAATTGTCTAGAAGTCTTGTGTCTTTTTGTGTTCTTCTTCTTGACGTTATGTGCCTTGTATGGAGATGGTGTGGCAATCTCGTTGGGGGCTGCTACAGTCCTTAAGAACTCCAGTCTTTCATCTGCTGACATCCTGTGATGGTTTTGTGATTGTGTTGGTGATCATCATAGTATAAGTTTGGAAATTGAAAAAATCGGGAATAAAAAATATATTATATTCTATAATATTATGACAACTGAGTTGACAGTACATGTTGATACAATGGGGTAGTATAATTTTGTAATGTGTACTAATTGCTTTGTTGAGTAAGTGCCCGAATGCTGTTTGTGTAAGAATTCTTGAATATTACTATTTTTAAGAAACGTTGGCTAATTTACGTACGTGTTTAATATATAAAGAGACGTATTTAGTTGACATGTTGTATATATTAATCAATTTTATATTAAAAACCAAGGAGCAGTTAACACCTCAACTACCAAATCATTATATTATGTCAAACAAATCTGTTAACATATTCTATCACTTTGTTCACCAACAATTTGATTTATGCAAGATATCATCAATAACTGCCTTCCTTAGTATTATAATTAAAACCAGTTCCCTTAATTTTATTATACGAGATTATATACAGGGTCAAACTCCCAAATGCTGAACTGTTGATCTTATAAATATTTTTTTCCTGTCAAATTCTCTTTTGAGTAATAACTTTTTAATAGATTTCAAAAGATTTAAACTTGATATATATAATATTCTTCTTCAAGCAACTTTTACAGGTGGCACTACAATTCAGAAAAGGGATGAACTTAAAGCATCAAACTTCAACGTCGTACATTAATTAATAAAAAAATATGAAACTACAAGTATAGTCCAACAGTACATCTATAATGAATTATCAGGACCATTCCTTTGAACTCCTTCCCTCTAACCTTTAATTAAGGTAACATTTTTTCGTCAATAATATTTTGTCAAGGAAAAATGACAATAAAAAGTGTCCCTTGATTAATTAATTAAATAATCAATTTATACAAATATAAGGGTATTGAAATCACTATGAAACATTTCAATATTTTGATAAAGATCATCAATCAACAATGTCAACAAACCTTACAGATCCTACGCATTATAAATTTTACAATTACACTCCTAGCGAAAATGCATGCGATGTCTTTACTGTCATTTTTCTTCTTACAGCTATATTTGCTGGTATGTTTCTGTCAACAGGTGCGTTAATATACTTTGAAGCAATTTACATCTGGAGTAAAACCAATATATCCCTGAAATAATTTATGGTGAATAGTGTGTTTACTGCATACATTCTCTTCCTGACTGGGTGTATATTTGAGACAATTGGGTATACAGCAAGAAGTAATTATATTAACAATGACAAAGACTTGAATGCTTACATTTTACAAAAGGGCTTTAAATGTGTTTTTTCAAACGTCTGTCCCTTCACGTCCCTTATTGTTGTTGCTATTTAAGGTTCTCTCTATATAAATATATATATTGTTATGACACCTTTTTTGAAAAAAAACTGATAAAATTTGACGTTTTCTTCCAAGAGTAACAACAAAAGATCAAGTTAATTATAATGCTAGTCAATTCTCACTATTTATTGATTTGCATTTCATTTTTGATTACAATTGTCCACTGTGCAAGTGTTACACCATCGTCCGAACTTAACAAAAAACTTCAATATTTTACTTCACACGCAAAACCTTCCTCAGTCTCACATGTTAATTCGCTATTAGGCAAGTACCAAACATTTGAAGACGTCTTCTTCAATGAGAACAAACCGACATGGTGGCTTGATTATAATTGTTCTGATGTTATTGAAATGAGTGAACTACGTAATTATTTCGAAAACAGTAGTTCAATGGAAGATTCTATAGTAACTTCTGCAACGAAAGAAAATTTTGGCAAATTTGTTAACGAACCACATCAATTTATTCTTTTACAGGTTTTTTATAAAGATAAAAAAATGAAACTTATCTTAAAACCTATCGAACTTTATATTGTCATGTTTCAGACAGGTATTCTTACTATCCATTTAGAACCTATTGAGTTTTTCTCTGAAGTGAGAAGAAACTGGGAATTGAATGGAATAAGCGACAATATCACTTCCAATTGGGTATACTGTGAAATGGTTAGTAATATTAAATCTTTTTCCAATCCTTTTTTTTACTCAATAAGTGATGATTTTGATAAACTTCAAAAATCTGTTAAAAGAATTAGAGAATCCAGAGATGTAAGATTAGAACCAATCTCTGAAGAAATTATTAAACTACAAAAGAGAACCTCAGTGCTAATGGATTTTGTAAAAAATACAATAAACAAATTTACCATGCTTGGAACTATTGAAAATGGTCAAACAGAACCAACTCAATATGATCGTCAAATTGGTAGATTTAACGCAAAACTTGATGAGATTAAACAAGAGTTTACACTGGTATATGATAAATTAGTTTACATTGACGATACCTTAACCAGTTTTGATAATAATTATTTAGCAAAATTACATCAAGAAAGATTATCAAGAGGGGAATTACTTGAAGATAGGTTGTTCTTTTGGTATTGGATTTTTATCGCAATGTTTGCGCTTGGTAGTATCATGTGTTTAATTGGAGCAGCATTATATAATGTTATTATAGCTGTCTTAGGATTGGCTGGTGGAGCTGTTGGGTTTGTAGGCATGATATGGATGTGCATTAAGTTGATTAAGCTTGATTAAAGAATATCAACGATATGAATCCTTTTCATTGAATTATATAAGTGGTTATTAAATGTAAATTTGTAATTACTGTCAAAGCTTTAAAAGAAACGTTCTGTAAATTCAATAAATTGATCAGAAGTGAATATTCAAACCCTAGACCACCAATACTTTGATTAAAAGAACCCATATCCTCTACTAAAGAATGATTAAAAAAATAAAATCACAGTGTGCCATTTTCAACGTAAGAAAACATATAAGACGACATGTATTTCTATAACATTTATATACTTATTAATAAAATCAGAGAACTGCCACTATAAATATAAGTAATATATAAAGAAATAAAAAGAAATTTAAATTAATAAAAAGCAATTTAAATTACTCATGGTGAAAATTTTTCACTTGTAGTAAATAGCCAAACATCTGCAACAAATTGTGAACATTAAATTAATATAAATACTGGTGAATTTTCCAATTCAATTAATCATAAAATTGTAAGGTTTTATATATTTTATATATTATTTTTATATTATTTATTATATAAAAAATCATAGAAGATATTTTACTTTACCTAGATATAGTATTCAAATATAACCTCACTTCATATTATCCTAATTATTGTTAAATCATGTCAACTTCACCTAAATCTTTTACTTTCCGTGATAATACAACTAATTAATCAACAAAGATTTAAATGGTTTTGATCTAATTTATTGACTAATGACAAATATAAATCTATTAATGGGATTATTAAGTAAATTATTATGATAAATTACCCGATTTCCTTTCCTGTTCAAACACATATTTTGTACACTGAATATATCGATTACACACTAACTCTATGAATGTGTTTCTATTATCTCTTAAACAATAATTCTGGAAAATATCTTTTCTACTTGGTGTCTCAATTATGCACATCATTCACATTACAATATTTACCTCTAGTGGGCTTACATATGTACCATTTTAAACGTCTGCCCTTTTCTATTGTTGCTATTTAAGGTACTATATATATATATTGCTATGACACTTTTAAAAAAAATATCAGCGGCTTTTGTCATTTCTATCCCAAGAATTAT
>PPOP03000088.1:0-16995 GCA_003708535.3 Kazachstania bromeliacearum | reverse complement strand
ACAACACCCCAGTTACGGGCGCCACCACTATCACTGTTGCGGTTCCTCCTGCCCACACCACCATTGTCACTAATCCTTACGGCCAAATTGAAACCGATGTTATTTCCTACTACGCTAAGACTGATGGTCCTACCCCAGAGGTGGGTACCACCACTTTAACTATTGGTAACCCAGTTACACGTGGTAGATATGTCAACAGTACGATTATTCATAGTTCAACATCTACTCCACTAGTTGACATAGAATCTCAACCAATCGGAGTTCCAACACCTGATTCTAATGGCGGTCCTTCAGTTGGATCACCTCAGATTACCACTCCAGTGGCCAATGTTGTTGCTGACAATGAAGGTTTTACTTCTACAATCACCACTACCGCTACTACTCCAACGGACAACAATGGTGCTAACAATGCAGGTTCACCAAAGCCAACCCCAGAAGCGCCAGGTCCAGTTGACACCACTCCAGTTGCCAATGATATCCCAGCCACCACTGCGCCTGCATCCGATGCTACAATTCCAGTGGCCAACAATGCTGCGGACAATCAAGGTTCTACAATTACACCAGTTACTACAGAAGCTACACCTACGGTGAATACTCCAAGAATCAATAATGCTTATGACGGTCAATCTTCCACTAGCAGTACACCTAGAGTCACTACCGCTTTAATTAATAACCAATATCAAGGTAAGGGTTCTTCTCTTTCTTCATACTTTTTGACTAGTATATTTGGTTTGTTAATCGTAGCCTTTATTTAGATATTCTTGTATGACAAGATATCTTAAATCTTCCTCTATTTTTATTTTATTTTATTTATTTAACTTTCTATCTATTATGTCCTTTGGTTATATATATGTTTATTTAATCGTCTAATAAGGATATAGTTTTTTTTTACTTTGTTGGTGTCTTTCTTATTACAAATTTTATTTAAGTTAATCTTATTTAGACACATGGTGAACGGAAGACGTATAATGATTAAACCATTTTAAGTTGTTCAAGTAGAAACTACAGCAAGCTTTAGATTGATAGTTATTTATAAATATAGATTTAAATTTACTGAAGAATTATGAAATAAGATTATAACATTGTAGGCCCAAATAGAAAATAAATGAATATGAACAAAAATTGAACCAGAGTAAAATGTACACGTAAAACACTGTTTTGAGGTACAAAATATGATGCAAAATAATTGGACGACAGTGAAAATTTTTTATTTCTAATATTCAATATAAAAGTGTTGGTGAATGGTTAAAACTTTAGAATGGTTGAATTGGTTGGACATGATGTTAAATAAAAGTTAATAGTTTTGATGTATAAAATATACTGATTAGGTATTTTACACTATATAATACACAAATAATTATTATACAAAACAGAAAGACACAATATGTAAAACATTGGCCTTTATATATATTTAATATTCGTAAATGTCTGTACGAATATCCTGGTAGGTTTCAATATGAAACACCTACTAGGTCTTTTTATTTCCTATTTAGGATGAGGATGTGAAACGTTTCTTTTTATACTTCCAATTTAGGATGACATGTGAAACATCTTCAACAACAAAAAGAACCAGAAATTGATATTGGATTAAAATGAGAATTATATATGGAAAAAAAGAATATTTAGAAATATATAGAAATTCTAGAATAATAAAATTAAAAAAATCATTACTTATTATTACCCTGCAATGTCTGACAACACTGAATCTCAAATTAAGAACTCTAACTTACAACAAAATTTATATTGACTTCTAGAAACTTTAAGTAGTTGAGCCATATGTAACAGATTTTCAAATGGAGACTTGACAAAATGATACTATATTAAATCTTAGTTTACATCTAGCGCGAGCAATTCAAAACTAATCTAACTATTATAATGTACACACATTGACTTTCCTATCCAAACAATTTTTGATATGATATGATGAATTGCTAGTGATTTTTTAAAAAAAAAAAATAAAGACACGAAAATCACATTGTTAAACGTAAACAAAGGTAAATACAGAGAAAGACAAAAACAAATGAGTATTCCTGAACACGACGTACGATACAGTTTTTTCGGTCCCTTAGATCATTTCCCCTGTGATTTGATCCGTCATCTGTGGTTACAACAATGGTTAAATTGTCAACGTGATGTATCATTAGCAGGTCATATCCGTGGGGAGAACATATCATTAAAGCAATTAGTACGACAACACAAGTTATTATTACAAAGACAAAAGCACGAATGGGTACGACAAAGGCAAATACGTAAACGTTATAAGAAAATGAGTGATTTAGAACCTACATATTGCTTTTGTGGTGGTATTTCGTATGGTGACATGGTTGCATGTGATAATGAAAATTGCCCGCGAGAATGGTTCCATTACAAGTGCGTGGGTATCAAGAGTGCCCCCAAGGGTAAATGGTATTGTAGTGAAACATGTAAGAGGAAGAAAAATGGGAAATAAAAAGGTTTTTGTTTAAATAAAAATTATATATATAAATATTTATAAAATTAAATTTAGTTCAAGTCCTTCTTCAAAGTACCCAAGAAAGCGTGCTTTTCAGCTGGAGTTTGGAATCTACCCTTACCGAACTTAGAAGCAGTGTCAATCCATTTCAAAGTAACTTCTTCCACAGCCTTTCTAGAGGTGTTAGTGTATAGAGACTTTCTCAAAGTGACGACTCTCTTTCTGGTACCTGGGATAGAACCCTTCAACATAACGAAATCGTTGTTGATGTTACCGTAGTGAACGAAACCACCCATTGGGGTAATGACCTTCTTGGTTCTGTCGAAGTTGGTGGAAGCAGAAGATTCATCACCAGCCTTACCAACTCTGTAGATCTTGTGGTTGATAGAAGTTCTGTGGTGGTAACCGTTTTGACCAGCACGAGCGACAGTCCACATAACGTGGGCTGGATGCCAAGCACCAATACAAGCAACCTTTCTCAAACCTCTATGGGTCTTTCTTGGAAGTTTCTTGGTACCCCATCTGTGGGTAACACCTTCGAAACCGTGACCCTTGGTGACGGCAACGACATCGACAACTTCGTTTTGTTCGAAGACGGAGTCAACAGCGACGGTCTTTTCGAAATGTTCACGAGCCCAGTCAACCTTTTCAGAGATAGAACCACCGTTCAATTGAATTTCAGCTAAGTGAGCCTTCTTTTGAACTAATGGAGTCTTTCTGACTTGAGTGTGGACTAAGACTCTGATGACGGTAGCGTATTTCTTTAATCTAGCTAATTCTCTTTCGATAGCGGCACCATCTTGAGCGTACTTAGTGGAGTACTTGGTGAAAGCCTTCTTCTTAGATTTGTACCAGTTCTTGTAGAATCTTCTCTTGACTTCATCGGACAAATGTTCAGCCCAGACGGTAGTCAAAGATCTTAAACCTCTTGGAGTTTCCACGTAACCGACAACACCGACCACGACGATCTCTGGGGTGTCAACGACGGTAACGGCTTCGACGATTTCTCTCTTGTGGAATTTGGAACCTGGTCTGTCCAAGTCTCTAACAATGGTGGTCATACCGGCCTTGTAACCTAAGAAAGAGGTCAAAGCGACTGGCTTAGATTGGTCATCCTTTGGGAATGACTTAACTCTACCTCTGATGGAGGCGGCTCTCTTTCTTGGCAAGAAACCTAAATGACCGTGACGTGGAGCTTCAAACTTTCTGTGAGACATTTTTGTATATGATCTATGTGGTGGGGGGATATTAATTGGAATGTGAGAGATGACATATTGTAAAATGTGTAGTTATATATATGTGGAATTGTTCGAAGACAGGAAGAGTGGGCGATGCGAGTGAAAAATTTGCTGTCCGAAAGGGGAAAGTGAAGTTTTTTCAAAAAGATATGAAAAAATACATAAATACGTAGAAATGTCCGGGTGCAAAACAGTCATCTGAGAGTGGACAGTGAGGGTAACAGTACTTGTGCTTTTCATCTCCTGTCAATACAACAGAGACACCGGCTCATACAGACAACACAACACAACACACCACCACATGTCTTGCACTGGACCCTTGCACTGTGTAATACAACACACAAAACAGCAACAACACAGGACTTACCACTGCGCCCCACACGTCAGCCCGGGACTGTTCACCACTATAATACATTTACTCAAGAATCCCCTGAGAGATTTGCAATACACATATCTATTATAAACACTGTAGAAGAACAACCCCGGGACTACAGCCGCACCCCGTCCCGTTCCGTCCCGTTCCGTGTCCGGTTTATTATGTGTCTGGGTAACCGCCCCCGCATTTTTAGTGTGTTTTCCATTTCCCGTTTTTGCACAAAACGCGGGGCACACCGCTCCGCGTGGTTGCTTTTTCGGATCGTGCCTGCCCCCCGCGTGCAATTTTTCACTCTTATCTTTATATAAACAGTGTCGGGCAATCTGTGTTGTTTGTTTCTCTTCACCACCAGGGCAACACAACATGACTTCGCTAGACGACAGTATCCTATCCTCACAGAACATGATGTTGTTGGACAACGTCACCAACTACAACAGACCAGCGCTGGACTACTTCCACCACGATTTCCCCACGGAATCGCTGCCCGAGACCTGGGCCCTGTTGGTCAAGATGAGGAAACACAAGTTGTTAAGACTGCCCAGTTGCTCCGCGGAGGACGACACAGACTACACCATGTACTTGCAAAGACTGCATCACTGTCTGTGGAGGCGGTGGGCAATGGACCGTTATCATTTGAACCAAGTGAAAGCGGACCCACTGTCGATTAATTGGAATAAAGACACGGATGTCACAGTGCTTTATGGGCCCGATTTGGCCTCCAATGAATCCAATGCAATCAACTTGCAAGAGGAAAAAATAATACCCAAAGTGGCAGACAACGATGAATTGAGTGGAGACGAATCTGACTCGTCACTGATGTACAGTTCATCAGTGGACTCGGCACAATCTTCTATATTCGACGAACCAATAGTGAGAAGAAGTTCGTTCTCCAACAAACAACAAAAGGCAAAGAAAAAATCTTTGCATTTCGCCGAAGTAGTCCTGAGAAGAGACTTGTCCAGTGAGGGGAACATCTACGAAAGAAACATCCCCATTAATGACTCCAACATACGCAAGTCTCGCAGACACAGACAACATTCATCATCATCATCATTCATATACTAGTATATATGTGTATTTTATAACGAAAATAACTTTTATGACATTTTATAAAAAATTTACTTAATCAAATTTAGCTTGGAAAAATTTATGTTCCATAGTCTCCTTAGCAGTTAATCTCTCTTGATGATCATATCTTAATAAATTATCAATTAAATCCACCATCTCAGGTACAGCCAACTTGGTCTCTGAAGTGATAAATTGTTTCCATGGTTTACGTGTAAATTCTTTCATAATATGATCATATTCACTTGGTAATTTTAACCCATATTTGGCTAAATAACTCATTAATTCACGAGTACCAAGTACACCAGCAATTTTCACTAATTGATCTGGGTTAGTGGAACCTTTGAAAAATGGTTCACGTTTGAAAACAATTGCGGCAAGCATACACCCGACAGCCCACAAATCTAATGAATAATCGTATTGATTTAAATTGACTAACAACTCGGGACCCTTATGATAACGTGAAGCAACACGAACGTTATAATCCACACCTGGGTGATAAAACTCGGCTAACCCCCAATCAATTAATCTTAATTTCCTCTCCACGGGGTCAATCATCACATTTTGTGGTTTCACGTCTCTATGCATAATACCCATAGAATGACAATAATCTAATGCAATTAATAATTGTTTAAAATAATATTGAATGTCACTCAATTTGAATGAAGGGTACAATGTTCTAAAATCCACATTCTTCACTTCTTCAAAAATTAATGCAGGAATCTTAGAATCACGATCTTGTACAATATCATAAAGTCCCACAACGTTGGGCCCACCAGTTAAATTAGTCAAAATTTTCAATTCACGATAAATTTTCTTCATCTTCACAGGTTTCAATACTTTAATGACACATGTCTTATCGTTGGCGACACATCTCCCGCTAAACACTTCAGAATATTTACCACGACCAATCTTACTCACCACTTCATAATTGGAGATCTTCCCCCATTCAATGGTCACACCTTGTTCATAATCCCAATACTCTTGCGGCCTCGTCTCACAAGCATCCGGGTATACACGTGCCACAGAGTAAACGCGTGCAGACTTTTGATTCAATACTGAAGGGGGTAATGGCATCACACTTCCTTCCGTTTGGTTGTCTTGGAGTTTTAACACTACTACAATCTTTGGCAAATAATTTTTCTCTCTCTTTGTTTTTTTTAAAAGTTTTATATTTTTCATAAACTCTCTCATCACTAATAACAGACCAATGAATCAATGTGCTACAATATCCATACAACTGTACAGTAAACATCGCAGTGTCACCATTAAAGACGTACAATTGTGGTCAGATACCACAGTGGAACAACCACGAGAGTACAACACTGTGTTTCTCACTTATTTGAGTAAATGTAAATTGCCGCTATGGGTTTGGTCCCCGGATAGCATAATGACTTGTTACACGACAAGTAAGACCACCACGGCATATTTTCAATCCAAATTAAAATCACTGGATCGTGTTATCCTTGTACAGTCCATTGACGCGCGTGATTATTGGTTGTTGTACCGTACACAACGGGGGACAGTGGAATGTTGTCCTGTAAACTCTACATGGAGACAATCGCTCGAACAACAAATCACCACTACACGAGGTGAACAAAGAGTGTTGAAATCCAAACGTACATCAGTACAATTGAACGACACACTGTCCAAATTGATCTTAACTGGTTTGAGACTTAGAGATATCCCCACTACAACCCCCGGGTTCAATAAATTGTACAAGATGACATTACAATCAGCTGAATTCGCACATAGACACAACAAAGACACTACGTTTGAAAATTTACAACAAACCGTAGAGACACTGTTGCAATTGTTCACCAGTTGTTAATCTGCTTATTCAGCCTCTTACTAATATTTTTGCTTCCGCGGAGGAAAATACAGCTTCCGGTGGTGTTTTTTCTTCTTCCGAACCTTTAAATGTATATAAAAGGACACACATTTCTATATATGTGTGTGTTGTTTCGTGCTGAGTACAACAACTGCAAGACGAATGACCGACAAACACTTGTTTGTATTGATCCATGGCCTATGGGGGTCACACACTAATATGAATTCCTTAGTGGAAGTGTTCACTGAAAATTTCCAAGACGACAACATAGTGTTCTTCACACCAAGACAAAATGCTAAATTTAAAACTTTTGATGGTATTGAAATTATTGGTTATAGAACTTTAATTGAATTGTGCCATTTCATTCGTAATTATAAAGATGGGAAAATTACAAAGATTAGTGTATTGGGGTATTCTCTAGGTGGACTGGTGGCAAGATTTGTCGTCGGGAAATGTTTTGACGATTGTAAAGAAATTTTCCAAGGGATCCAGCCAGAATTATTTGTCACAGTGGCTAGTCCACATTTGGGTGTAAATTTTTACAATAGAAGTAACATTTGGAGATCATGGTTTATGAATCCATTCTTAAAATTTTTGGGTACTACTTTTTTAGGGAAAAGTGGTAGAGAATTATTTATAGTTAACCATTATAATGATATACTAGTGGAATTAAGTGAAGGTTCATTTTTACATGGGTTGTCTCTATTTAAACATCGTGTAGCGTTTGCCAATGTGAAAAATGATAGATCAGTGGCATTTTATACTTCAATGATTACAGATCATGATCCCTTCATCACCACAAGTAATACAATCAAATATTTCTTTGAGGAGAATATACCAGATAGTGACACATATAAATCCAAGATATTACCACGTGTAGTGGATTTAGATAAATTGGATCCACTGGTAAAAGCACCAAAGAAAAGTATCAGTACAGATTATACCATAAAGAGAATGTTAAGAATTGGGTTACTATTATTATTCGTACCGTTTGTTATTTTCCCCATTGCCGTAGTATTAAACCTTTGTGGGACCATTTACAGTTATGTCACTACAGCCAAATATAGGAAAATGTTAGCGAAGAATGAATTACCAGATATAGTGAAAGAAAAATTGGGTATGACAAATCAATTGAAAAGATATGTCAGTGACACATATGAATCATTGATAAATGTGAAAAACAGTAATGAAAATGCTGAAGAAGATGACATGATTACTACCACTAAGAGTACTGCTAAGGCACAACTGGATCATTCCAAGTGGAGACAATTTATTGACAAATATTCACATGTACAAGATGGATCCTGGGTGGATACATTCAAACGATTACCATTGGATGATGATAGACAAACAATACTGGAAAACTTATCCACATTGAAATGGATTAGAATTCCTCTGTATATCAAATATTTGAATGCACATGCTGGTATTGTCGCTAGAAGAGGAATCGATGATGACACAGCACCAACAAGTTTGGCCGCGGTAGAACTTCAAGCCAAACTAATAAATTATTTAATGAATTATGAAGAAAATTCTATTTAGACAATATATATAAATGTATTAATATTATTATTTACCATTTCTCTTCAGGGTTAAGTTTAAATGCATTGTAATCTTCTAAATTATACAAAGAGATTTCTGTTTCATTCTCAATTTCATACTGACATAATTTCTTACCTTGTGGATTAGTAACATCTAAGACCCAATCTTCATCATGATCAAAATTAATCACTAAATTGACAGTCTTTGAACCATGAGCATGTGTGTATATCTTCATTGTATCGTATTTCACATTACGGAACGGTCTAAACGCACCTTCCTGTTGAATCTTTTGCAAACAATCTTGTAATAAATCGTAACCTGTCTTGTCTCTCAAATTGTAATCCTTCAATATAATATTTTTCACATTTCTGTAAGGGAATGATTTAATCACTCTAATGGTTAAAGTGGAATTGGTCAATGGGGTGGCATTGGAGGTCAATGGTTCTTCGATATCGAAATTAGACATTGCTTTTGTTGTTTGAGGAGGTCCAAAGTAACCATCTCATCACACAATTGTTCATACATTAATAATTTTCATTACTTCAATATTTGTATTATTCGGGTAACATTGAATGATTAAATGGTCGTTAAAATGGTTAGTAAATCTACATTAAACCAACAGTCTTCTTGCAATTGAGTGAATCCATACAGAGATAAACAATCTGTGTAATTTAATTGGGTATTGCTCATTTATTCCCTAATACCAGGTATAAGTCAATTCACCATACTCAAAAAATTATTTTCAAAAACCATATATATATTTACATATAATCAACACATATTATCCTCTCACCACTCGCAATAGAAGATCAGTATCATTTCCTCCAATATTCCCCTTAACATATCGTAATGTTACCGCTTACCACTGCCACTATTGTTTAATAATCATGTCTCGATTAGGAATATTTTTCACGGTCGGAACCGATTATTCAGCATTACATAGTGATGTTCTCATTAATAACACATATATAAATAAGGAAGTTGTTAACACATCTATCAAGAGTGATTCCAAGAATAAAACAAACACAACATGTCATTACCCACCACTATGAAAGCAATTGTCATTGAAGGCACTGAACTAGCCTTAAAAGAAGGCCTACCATTACCAAATTTGGAAAATGGATACCTGTTGGTGAAACCACTGGCCTTAGCTGGTAACCCTACTGATTGGAAACATGCCGTTTACCAATTGGGTCCACAAGGTGCCATCTCAGGTTGTGATATTGCAGGTGAAATTGTTAAATTAGGTGATAATGTCGACACTGACGAATTCCACATTGGTGACTACGTGTACGGGTTTGTACATGGTGCCTCTGTGAGAACACCAAATAATGGTGCATTTGCAGAATACGTGGCGTTGGATTCAAAATTATCCTTTAAGACCAATTCTGGCACTAAAGTTAGTGGTAGAGATTCTTTACCTGAAGGTCCGGTGGACACTTTGGAAGGTGCTGCCACCATTCCTTGTTCTTGGTTAACTGCTGGGGCCACTATGTTCCATCACATGAAATTGAAAATGGAATGGGAACCTAAATCTGTACAAAATGATCGTCCTGTGTTAGTGTGGGGTGGTGCCACTGCATTGGGTCAACCTTTAATTCAATTGTTGAAACATTTCAATGCATTTTCCAAAATCGTGGTGGTAGCTTCTAAGAAACATGAAAGCCAATTGAAGGCTTATGGTGCTGATGAAGTGTTTGATTACCATGACGAAGATGTCATTGATCAGATTAAAAAGAAATACAATAATTTCAGTTGGTTATTAGATTGTGTTTCAACTCCACAGACATTAAACCAAGTGTACCAAGTAGCTCCAAGTGATATGCCTTCCACAGTTTTCAACTATATGTCAATGAGTGTAGATGCCATTGAACCAGAAAATAGAAAGGATTCTGTCACTGTTGATAGTACTGTGATTTATTGCGCCCTGGGGTTTGAAGTTAAATTAAACGGGTTCCCAGAGTATCCACCAAATCAATCTTACAGAGATGATGTGACCAAATTTTTAAAATTTATTAACCCATATTTGAATAATGGCCCATTACATCACATTCCTGTAAAGGTTTACAAAGGTGGATTGGATTCTATTGTTCAAATGTTGAATGATTTACAAAATGGTGCCAACTCTGGTGAGAAATTAGTTGCCACCTTCTAAGTTCATTTAGATATTACATATATTTCTTACAAAAAACAATTCTATCTTTCATAAATAGTTTTCATGCAATTTTATTAATCTTTTCCTACTTGAAATTCAAAGATATCGAAAATCATTAGACACCTGGATATCCATTGTTGAACATTGTCATTTGCGATATGTTCTACTTGGTTCTCGATATTTACAGAGAAAAAAAACTATATATCTCGTACTCCATAATATATATAGTAAAGTGAATGATTGGTTTTTAAAGAGACATAGTAATACGAACGATAGTTCATCTGTAACCAAGAACAAGCAAGCCTACTTTCAGGTAATAAATTAACATTATTGAGAATGTTTATACATGTGGTATCAGCTCAGGTAGTTTCCCAAGAAAGTGAAGACTTCCAATTGGAGAGCCAAACGCCAACCAGATCCCGAATCGGAGAAGTCACACACCTTTATATGTCTAAGCCACTGTAAGCAGGAACTTTGTATCGGTCTTCTCATTGTGCGCCGTCTTCTCTGTCACCCAAGACGGAAACAGATGCTGTGCAAATCTTTTGCGGTTTTTCTTCGAGATCTGGAAACAATAGAGAATTTGTCAAAATCTCTCCGGTTGTTCTCCTAATTCGCTGACAAATTGCCATTTTATCAAATTTGAGGTTCTTATGCAGTAATGCCTTGCCCTGCAGTTGCCCCTATTAATAGTGGTCGAATTGCAGTTTTTCGCTTTTTCAGCATCAGTTTCTCTTTGGACCGAGAAATTTCCACTCAGATGACTTCGTACAGGAGTGAAAATTGTGCATGAGTTATTTCTGCATTGTCAAACACGCCAAGAAAATTTTTATCTATAGTATGAAGATGTAATAAATCGGTCGGTAAAGGGATTTGCAAAGTTTTTCGATACGCTAAAGTTTTCTACAATTAGGCAATTGAGAATATGAAGACTCTCTCTCTCAAACTCCTCCTACGTCATTAACTCTGCAGGGTTCTCTCCTTTTTCCATAACTCCTCACAAAAGTTAAAAACTGGGTTTTGCGATTACATCATATGTACAGGAGGTCTACGTGTCATTCATATATAAGAGGATGTCCTTCTTGCCTCTTATATTTGTCTGACTTTCTTTTAAAGACCTCATTTACTAAAATAATATTGAAACTTAACCAATGAAATTGACTTTATGGAAATCGTTTATATTATTTACTTTGTTCCGGGCAGTGCTTGCTCTGGATGTTACTGCAGACACCACAATTTCTGGTGATCAAACATTTAATGAACCCATCACGGTGAAGTCGGGTGCAACTCTGTTCCTTACAAGTGGGACATCGTACATCTTCAATGGTGACATTGACGTGGAAGGTGGTTTAATTATTAAAGGTCCTTCTCAAAAGGGTATCTCTACGATAAAAGTTGCGAGCACAGCCACTTTTACCAACAAAGGTCAGTTTACAATCGGCAACGCTAAACCGACCGATACTGATTCAGTTCAGATTACACCAAAAAGCTTCTACAACAGCGGTAATTTTGACTACTATACAGTATCTGCTTCTACCCATAACGGTACCTTATCATCGAGTGGTCGTTTTGTGAACTCCGGTCATATTACCCCATATCAGGGTCACACATTCTTGCATATAGGTGGATCTAATTTTGAAAATAATGGTGCTATAGATCTCGGCAATGCTTTTTTACCACCATTCCATGTTAAAAGATCAATCCCAACGTCTGATAGACAAAGTGGTATTATACTCGATGCACCAATATCAGGTACTGGGGGAATTAATCCATACGCCGGTATTATAATATTAAATACGGACACAGTTAGCCCAGATCAAACATTCGCTCTAGGTGCGGGTGGGCTTATTATAAATAAGCCATTGAATAATGTGATAAAAGCCCCATTCTATGATGTTTCGGGATATATCAGGATAACGTATGGGACCTCAGCAGATGATGGTTCAACACTTTATTGGAATTCTACTGACGGTGTTGTTAGCTTTAAGAACCAAGATGGGAGCGTCGGACCTAAAATTGCGTATGTTGGGTGTTACTTTGACACGTACGAGCAGTCAGAGTCTCTGACCGATGACGGAAGGTATCTGTATGCTATTACCCCAGATTCAACTTCGACACGTCAAATGTGTCCTATTAATTATCGAGCACCTGTCGCTTCAATCCCACCTGCCACCACTACCACCATGACTGCTGTAAATGGCGAAGTGGATATTGATATTATTTCTTATATTCCAACTACCAGATTGTATGCTCTCACATATTATACAACCACTTCAATTATTACCATTCCACCGGTTACAGCCATTGCCACTGTCACCAAACCTAACGGCGAAGTGAACATCGACATTGTCTCTTACTATCCATCGACCAGTAATTCTAATCTGGTGGTAGGCAGTACGACGTACGTAGATGTTATCCCCCCAGTGACCACCACTACCACCACCAAGCCTGACGGCGAAGTGGACATCGAGGTCATCTCGTACTCGCCAAGCACGGTCAATGGTAGCTTCACTGCTGTCCCCAGCACCTCCATCTTGACATTGCCATCTCCTTACACTACGACGACCACGAAGTCTGACGGCGAAGTGGACATCGACATCATCTCGTACATCCCAACCGCTGTCAACGGTACTCTGACTGATGTGCCAACTACTTTGGTACAGGCCATCCCTCCAGTGACCACCACTACCACCACCAAGCCTGACGGCGAAGTGGACATCGAGGTCATCTCGTACTCGCCAAGCACGGTCAATGGTAGCTTCACTGCTGTCCCCAGCACCTCCATCTTGACATTGCCATCTCCTTACACTACGACGACCACGAAGTCTGACGGCGAAGTGGACATCGACATCATCTCGTACATCCCAACCGCTGTCAACGGTACTCTGACTGATGTGCCAACTACTTTGGTACAGGCCATCCCTCCAGTGACCACCACTACCACCACCAAGCCTGACGGCGAAGTGGACATCGAGGTCATCTCGTACTCGCCAAGCACGGTCAATGGTAGCTTCACTGCTGTCCCCAGCACCTCCATCTTGACATTGCCATCTCCTTACACCACCACCATCACTGAGCCTAACGGTGAGGTCGACATTGACATTGTCTCTTACTACCCAACCACCAATGGCACTACTCTAGAAGTGGGTACTACCACTTATGAGTTAGGTATCCCACCTGTCACGACTACAACCATCACCTTGCCTAATGGGGAGATTGACATTGACATAATTTCCTACTTCCCAAGCACCAAGGATCATTCAAGAGTCACAGGTGCTACCACCAAGACAATTGTCATCCCACCTGCTTACACCACCACCATTACTGAGCCTAACGGTGAGGTCGACATTGACATTGTCTCTTACTACCCAACCACCAATGGCACTACTCTAGAAGTGGGTACTACCACTTATGAGTTAGGTATCCCACCTGTCACGACTACAACCATCACCTTGCCTAATGGGGAGATTGACATTGACATAATTTCCTACTTCCCAAGCACCAAGGATCATTCAAGAGTCACAGGTGCTACCACCAAGACAATTGTCATCCCACCTGCTTACACCACCACCATTACTGAGCCTAACGGTGAGGTCGACATTGACATTGTCTCTTACTACCCAACCACCAATGGCACTACTCTAGAAGTGGGTACTACCACTTATGAGTTAGGTATCCCACCTGTCACCACTACTACCATCACCTTGCCTAATGGGGAGATTGATATTGATATCATTTCCTACTTCCCAACTACCAAAGACAACACATTGATTACAGGTGCTACCACTAAGACGATTGCAATCCCACCTGCATACACCACGACCATCACGGAACCCAACGGCAAAGTGGACATCGACATCGTCTCGTACTATCCAACGACTAACGGTATTACTCTAGAGGTGGGTACCACCACTTTAATTATTAGCAACCCAGTAACACGTGGTAGATATGTTAATAGTACAATTGTTCAAAGTTCAACATCGACTTCATTAGTTGACATAGTGTCTCAATCAAGTGAAGTCCCAACTCCTGATACGAATGGTGGTTCTTCTGATAGATCGCCTCAAATTACCAATCCAGCTCCTGCAGTTACCACTCCGGTTGTAAACAATGTTGTTAATAATGACGGTTCGGATTCACCAGTCACAGCTCCAGCTCCTGTAGTTACCACTCCAGTGATTAACAATGCTGCCAACAATGAGGATTCAACTTCGGCTGATGCTAATCAAACTGCTGCTTCAGCTCCAGCTGATTCTACTCCAGCGGTCAATAATGCTGCTAATAACGAGGGTTCACATTCACCGGATGCCAATTCAGCTCCTGCTCCAACGCCAGCTCCAGCTGACACTACTCCAGTGGTCAATGATGTTGCTAACAATAAAGGTTCACCTTCACCAGCTCCAGAAGCTTTACCACCAGTTGATACCACTCCAGTGGCCAATGACGCTGCAGCTACCCCTGCACCCGCACCTGCTGTCACTACTCCTGTGGTCAATAATGCTGCTAGCACTGAAGGTTCTTCGCCTGTTGCTGCTGCTACAAGCGCTACACCTAAAGTAACTGTTCCAGTGATCAATAATGCTTATGCAGGTCAATCTTCTACTAGCACTACACCTAAAATCATTACACCTTTACTAAATAACCAATATCATGGTATGGGTTCATGTATTTCCTTAAATTATTTGACCAGTTTATTTGGTCTTTTATTAGTGGCATTTATTTAAGCATAATTGTATGACAAGATATTGTTGAACTTTTACTAAATTTTGATGCTTATTTCATATTCTTTATTTATCTTTATTTAATATCATATTTTTAATTGTAGTATTACGTTGTTATTTATGTACTCTACCTTACATTGAGGAATATCTTCAAGTGTATATTGGTTAAACTCATGTCAATATTGTTGTACGTTTTCTATATTTTAATAATTATTTCATATTATTTATTTATCTTTATAGTTCATTATACTTTAATTATATATATATCTGGTTAGTCATATTGGAGGATCGCTCCGAGTATCAAACAGACTGAGTTATTCACTGCACTCCTTGTCTGTATAAATAATGACCGTAAATTAAAAATTGTGAACTATCCGCAAAACTAAGTGCCATTAATTTCCAATATTAATATGATAACGTGTCAAACAAAAATTGATATATAAATATACAATACAATATTCAAGAATATATGAATCTACTATGTATGCAACCATCTGTGGGAGCTATCAGTTTCCTTTTCATAGGAGGACAATGTGGTATCAGTACACGCTAGTGGCCATTGAGGTGACAGGTCCTTCTAACAGGCTTTCTAATTCATTTAAGATTTTTGCCAGCTTTTGTATGTTATGTGCAACTTTTATCATCACATGTAAAACCAATGTCTGTGTTTTTACCTTCCAGTGGAGGTTCTAGTGGTAGAGGTTTGTTAAAGTTTGGTGTTTGTTAGAAGCTGTATTTTATTTGCAAACCGATACTGTGGTAAATATTCGATATGAGGCATATTTAAAGTTTCTGTTAAGGTAACTTTTATAAGATTCTAAAGCTTTCGAACCATCATATTTTTATAGCCGCAATTCATTCCGTTTCAAACAGTTACCAAAATTGCCCTTAATTCCAATAGCTGGCTGAGATCGAAAATCATAGTCTCTTGAATATTGAGAAAATCTTTAACCATTACGTCATATTGTCACAGCTTTGTTCAATAGACAACTATAGCGATGATAGAAGCCTTGGTATTCCTACTTTAGATAGATCAGGTAACTTTGTATCCTCGTTGTCTCATAGTCACTTCTTTGGTAAGACAATAAAGCCATTAAGAGGGAAACTACATAATATATTGGGTGAGTAAATTACACTGTGCGAAAAATTGGATAATTTCTAGTATAACTCATTAAATATCTTTTCGTTTACTATTTGTTGAACATTGTCATATGCGATATGTTCTACTTGGTTCTCGGTATTTGCATAAAAAATATATATATACTATAATGTACATAGTAAATTGAACGGTTAGTTATTAAAGAGGCATAGTAATATAAACAATAATTACACTGAAAATAATGACTAGCTAGTATATTTCTAGGTCTCAAATTAACATACATATGTCGGTTGAGACTAACAGGTTGAAGCAAAGGAAAAAAAATAAAGAACTCCTCATAGGGGGCTCGAACCCCTGACATTTCGGTTATCCTTGCTTAAACAATTAAGTTTAAAAGCCGAACGCTCTACCAACTGAGCTAACAAGGACGAGTTCTTGTGCCCATGTTGCAGAACCAACTTGAGTAATTGACACAAATGCACGTGATTGCTAATGCCGCTCATTAGTAACGAATAT